>PYAF01000766.1:259893-287558 GCA_007407185.1 Glycine tomentella
GTAAAAAATTCTTAACACATTTTTAATATAATTTTTTCATTAATTTTAATTCATAAAAGTTATTATTAAAAATCACATTATTTAATAAATGTTTCACAAATTTATTTAACAATAGAAACATATTAAATATGCATACTATGCATAATTATTTTCGTAGACAGATGATAACATATTTTCTCTTAATTTATTTTAATTTACAATATATTATTATTTATTTCTATTGTCCTCTCAGATTTTTTACGCTTATGTGATGCATAAATGACACGTTGTGCTGCATATGGCTTTTGTCAGCAGATGTCACTTTCACGCGTATTAGAAAAAGTTAAAATATTAATAAGTAAAACACTGTAGCACTGTCCGGTTACCAGTTACTCAATAAATCCCACGATGTTGATCTAACAGCTATGGATGTATTTCGTAACTTACGCACGAGTTACTCTTTCGTACCCTAGCCTCCACCCTAAAAGTTAACAATTAATTAATAAAAAACAAAGAGAACTGGTAGCACAAAATAAAGTCATCATGCTTTTTAAATCCAACTGTTCACATTGCTTTTGTATAGTACGAAAGTTGTTTCAGTAGCTTATGTTAGAGTCCGTCTTATTACAAAACCTTAATTTTCATATTTAGGGTATGTTTAGATAAGTTTCTTTAAAAACATTTTTAAAAGAAAAAAATGAGATGAGTTTTTTTATAAATAAAAATAAGTTCTTCATTAATTAATTTTGAAAAGTTCACCAATATAACTTTTTTAAAAGATGAGATGACATCTATAAATAAGCTAATGAAAAACTTAGTTTAACTTACAGAGAAGCTCATTTCATTTTTTCTCCTTACTTTCTTCTTCTAGAAGTAATTCTAGAAAAACTTACATTCAAATAGGCCCTTAATGTTTTGGGGCATGACTCTACAATATCTACTTAGTATTTGAAATGACATATATAAGTGCATGGTCGCAGTTTTGACGGGCGTTCAATACCATTGTACCAAACATGATTATTATATATACGTAGAAACACTTTAATGAGAATTGTTAATTAAATTCATATCACTACTAGAAAAATGACTTTTCACATCGATTTTTTTAAACTTTCAACATCAATTTTTAATTGATGATGAAACTATCGATGTTGAAAGTATTAACGTTAACATTGGTTTTTGAAAACTGATATTAACATAACTACACGACATCGATTTTTCAGAAAATTCGATGTCATCAAATAAGAAATTGACAAAAAATATGTAAAATATGTAAAAATAACATTGGTTTTTTATAAAAATCGATGTTGTTTTTACATATTTTACATCGATTTTGCCAAAATCGATGTTAAAAGTGTCTTTATAACATCTTCTTTTTTTTTCCAAAACCGATGTTATAAAGACACTCAGTACATCAGTTTTAGATCAATTGATGTTGTCTTTTTAATTTTTAAATATTTTATCTATTTTTACAATGAACCAACCAGAATCAATTTATAAAAAATATATTCATTTTAAATTAAATAATCATGTTACTTCACTACTTACTATAAAGGAAAATTGGAAGAGTTCTCTTGTTGAAAATTCAATGAAACCAGCCCATCTAGTATGTGTTTCTATTAAGATACATGCACTCAGATACTACACAAACAATCATATACAAGAACAAGTGAATTCAATTTTGTAAGAGAGCAAATTTATAAAGTTAACTCTAATATGTACATACATTATATCTAGAAACTACAGGTTTTTAAGCTAAGTTTAGAAAGAAACATGTATATATATTCAAAATTTCATATCAATGCATTATACAAGTAAATTAGTCAATGTATATATATTCAAAATTATTTAAGCACTTAGACAACATGAACTGCAAAGGTAAATTAATTAAAATTACAGTATAGAAACCAAAAGATAGAGAGAGAGTAAAGGCTCAAACTAGTACTTGACAGATACAGTATATAAATTAATCCACCATAATATAAATAATCATCTTATAAAGGACTAAATTCACCAAAAAAAAATTAAAGGAAAAATTGATGTAAAAATATACATTGCAAGCCTAAAATTATGTCAATTTTAATAGGAGTATAAGAAAAAAGGAAGCAACATGCAATGATATTATGAAGAGGTAAAAAAAAAAAAAAGGAAGTAATACGCACTACTAAAGAGAAGTAAATAGTATAAGAAACTTTCCTATAACAACATGTAGATAAAGAGACAATTTAAAAAAAAAAAAAATTTTAAGAGATCATCAATTAATTTAAGATAATTTTTTTCTTCTAAAACATCTTATAAAATACTCCACATGTTACTTTTATTGGTTTTGTCATATGTTAATTAATTTGGTATTATTTAAGGGTGCTCCATAGAAAAAAATATTTAATTTTTTCTAATTTGGGATAATTCTTCTTATATAAATTTGGAGTAAAATGGAAGGAATATCTAGTTATAAAATAAATTTTGCAAGATTATGAACCACGCGTACCAACTACCTCGGAAATTAGTAATGTTGCCCAATTGAGACACATTGCATTATTTAGTGTACCAGATAAGATAACACTGTACTTTTTATTAATTCTTTAATTATCATCTTTATTAAATAATTTTTATTAAGTACCACAATTTGACACCAAAGATTAAAAAGACACGGTAGAGAATTACATGATTTCTAATACCACCGTTTGAACCTATTGGTGTGGAGTAAAAGAAGTAAATTATTCAACTAATAGTCTATGTCAAGTTTTGCTTGTAGGCCAAGTACAAATTATGCATGTGTAGGAAGGTTTATTTTGTTGAGGGGAAATATCTTTTATTCTTCTATAAATATTAAGGATTTGACATGTTTTAATAACTTCCTAGTTATATAATCTTTGAGATTGTAAATCACATGTATATAATTAATCCTGTGCAGGCTAGTACAGAAAACAACATGCCAAAAGATCAGAATAGGAAAAAGGAAAATTATACCCAGGCTTTGGCGTACAGCCATTTTAAGATCAGCTTGGAATCTTTCCTCCTCTGTATCTTCTACTTGCAACTCTCCCATCACCTTTGATCCATTATTTTGCCACACTGATGCACATACCAGCAACAGCAACTTAATTATTTTTATACTCAAAAGATGCTTTTATTATTAGTATTTTAAGAAACATTATAAATGACTTAAACTAGGCTCACCAACTGAAATAAGATTTCTGCGTGAACAAACAATTTCAACTAACATATTGACATAATCCTCCCAGGAAAGAAAGCAACAGAGACGCTAATGAGTTTTCAAACACTATGAAATCTTATTTTACATCTAATTTAATATTATACTGCAGACGTACATTTTAACAAGAAACTTTTTTATTATGAGAAGGAAGAAAGTCCATTGGGGAAAAAAGATCTAAATAAGCATTGCCTGAAAAAGTATAACTGATCTCATAAATCATACTATCATTCTATCCATACCAGCCAGATAAGGTCATAATACTTCATTCCTAAAAATAAAAAATATAAACCTAGCCATAAAATGATCCCAATAACATAAATATTCATAAAATTGGAACATTTACGAGAGCCATATAAACAATGACATCATGAGAAATGGATGGACTACGAAAAACAAGATGACAAAACAAGCACCCTTCAATTGATTTTACAGATTACACACTTAAAAAGATTAGGTATGTGTTAGAAGTGATAAAAAGCAAAGCATGATAATAATGATAATAAGCAACCAAAGCTCAATCATAAAAAGAATGTTGTAATGATCTTGACAGGGGAAAGTCTTCCCCACAGCTTCTTCAAATTTTGTGCACCCATAAACACTTTCATAAGCCAAGCTATGCAGTACCACAAACGAGCAGCCAGTAGTTAATTCTGAGTGGAATACTACTTTAGAAAAGAATTGGGAGTCACATCAGATAAATAAAACTAATTAGATAATTATGCTCCAGCATTACATCAAAAGAGTATTTAGGCAAAGTTAAACTAACCATGCAACAGTAACTCAGACTAGTGACCAGAAATTCTGCAGAAAGTATTAGTTCCTTCCATTAGTACATTCGCAGTAGTATTTGACATAGATTAGATAAGCAAATGGAGAAATAAGCAATTTCCTTACTCAATATCAAGGAATCCTGCAGCTGCCTCAATGCTTCTTTCTGGATCAATGCTAAGCTCAGATTGCCTAATCAATCCAAGGATATTAGAAAGTGGTTCACTTCCATGCTCTCGGAACATGGCAACTCTCTCTGCCTCAGCTCCATTTCCCATGCGTGGAAAATAATGGTTAAAGTCTTCTAACTGTTTTGAAAAGTGTGCACAACTAAAGTGCAGCAATTGTGTATTAAGTTCAGCTGGCAGCTGAAGTTAACTGGTAAGTGAATTTTTTTATGATAAAATGAAGTATTGAACCTAGCAAACATATAGTGCAAATTGCCTGTTCCTAATTCAGTACAATACAAACAATTTGAATTACCAATTTGGGTAAGTCTTTCAGGAGCAACAAAATTTCCAATTTGTTAATGTGTCAAATTACCAATCCCGAGTCCACTTGTACACACATTGGAATTGGAATTTCAGTATACTAGACTAGATAAACAAGTTGAAGTTTTGCACTCAAATTAAAGTCTCCAAACAACACACACAGCAGAAAAATTGGAATTAGAGTGCAGAGAAAGAGATGAAGCAAATGAAGTGAGAGTGTGAAGAACATTCGTTTCTTTCTTTGCTTAATTTGTTTGTTGCTGGAAATACAACACGAGAGGGGAAAAATGGTTTGGCTTAGGAAGATGTGGGACCCATCTGCGGGTGTATATACAAGTGAGGGTGGGCACATGCATCCCCTCATTTTAAAAAATTACATATAATTATCTAATATTTTTATATTTTGTCCTCCTTAATTTTATATATTTGAACCCAGAGTGTCATATCACTCTTAAGGAACTCATTCAATATTTTGCTCAAATGTAAGAAATTACAAGAAACTCAAAAAAATCTACATATTTATAATTTTTTAGTAAAAATTAACATTTTTTCAATTTTCATAAATATAAATTAAAATAAATAAAACTAAATACGTAACAATATAAAATAAAAGATATGAAACTAATTTATCTTAGAATTAAAATTTGAAAGAGCGAATAATCTGGTGAAGATTTGAAATTGATAAAAGAGAATTAAATGAATTTCACATTTTAGTAACAACCAAGCAATATTTCGCAAATCAAGCAAAATTGTTCCAAAAATAATCATCTAGTTGCTTTGTCCATTATCTAAATCAAGCAATAACCAAGCAATACTTTCGTAAATCAAGCAAAATTGTTCCCATATTTTTAAAAACCTACACGCGTTTATCCATTCCAAAAGCTTTCCAAACTGCCAAACCTCACGCGTTCCCTTCTCTACTTTTTCTTCTCTAGACTCCAGCAGTAACAAAACCTTAACTCTTCCACTCAGCCTTCTGTTCTCTGCTCTCTCCCTTCTCCACCCACAAAACGCAACCCTCTCCTCTCTTCCACTCATTAAGGTATGTGAAAAGGTGGCGGTTCCAGTTTTTTTTTTTTTTTGCTATTATAAATATTTCAAATTACAAATTGTTAATCTTACTATTATTATTCTTTTTATATTTTATTCTCTCTTATCATGATTATTATTTTTTTAAAATCTTGAATAGATCATGAAAAGATTTTTGAAGAGAAAATTGCTATCAAATGAGCAACAACCTTCAACGGAATTTTGTGAATCAAGTCTTTGGCAACAACAAATTGAAAACAAGTAGAGTCTAATTATAAGGTATGTAATTTATTTGATTATATATATATATATATATTAAAATTTTATTATTTTAATGTTTACGTCTTTATCTTCATATGTATGATAATGATAATTAGCAATTTTTATTTTTTAAATAAATTGCCCCCACTAACCCAGGGTCCTAGATCCGCCACTGGTGGGACCCATGTCAAATAATTAATTGGTGGGTGAGAATGAGGCTACGAAATAACTTCTGAGGCCAACAGAGTTGACAAACACTAATTTATTGTGTCTATGTAAGTTCCGAAATCAACCCCAAGGTCCCAGGCCCACTCCTTCAAAAATCCTTTCTTTTATCCTACAACACTAATCACAGTCATCAACCACCACCTCGGTCCTCCCTCAGTAACAACACAACAAAACATTCAGAGAAAAACAAAACTATCATACCCACGTGGATTCGTGATCACCTGTCTTCTTCTGTGCCCTTTCTCTTTTTTATTATCTTCATTTTTTATTCATATTATTATAACATATAGTATATATTATGGTTTTGTATCTGACTTTAACTTTCTTTGTGTTTCTTGGATGAAGCAGCTTTTATTTTAAATTTTCTTCATCAGGTAAACCAAATCGGGTGAAGCAAGCAGCGAGTACGAACATAAAAGAAAAACAGTAAACATGCTATAGAAAAACGTTGAGAGCGAAAGAAAAATGCAGAACAAGGAGACACATAATAAACTATGAAAGATCGAGAGCATAAGTCCACATTTTCTGATTAACAACTGGAAACAAAGAGAGAATGAGAGAGAGTACCTGAGCTGAGAGAGTGAGAGTGTGAAGCAGTAGCTGCACGAGTGCGAGTGAGAGTGAAATGTGAGGATCACACTACGTCGCGAGATCAAAAAATGTGGATTTTTAAGCCTCTTTTCCCTAACCTTCGAAGTCACAAGTGAGAGTGATAGTGAAATGTGGGGTTTTAAGCCTCTTTTCTCTAACCTTCGGAGTCACACCGCACCGCGCCACGCTGCCACGTGATTGAAAATGTCGTCATGACGGCGAGGAAGCTCAGGGTCACGAATGGTTCGTGTAAGGGAGCTGAGAGAGGAGAAAGGCTTCAAGTGAGAGCGAGAAAGGTTACAAAGTAAGGGAGCATAGGATTTAGACGCCAACTAATGTATTATTAAAGATTCAACTTAACATCAATTTTTTCAAAAATCCGATCAACTTAACATCGATTTTTAAACAATTGATGTTACTTAATAAAATTTAACATCGATTTTTTAAAAATCGATGTTAAGTTTGTGTCAATAACATCGGTTTTTCAAAAAATCGATGTTAACGATATCCTTTTATTTACGAAAATGTCACCGTGAGTAATTTAACATCGGTTTTTCTTATAACCGATGTTACATTATTGATGTTGAATGTATATTTTGTAGTAGTGTATGTGTCATATACCTACATATAGTGAATTACAAATGAGAGTTGTTAAATTCATTTTATAGAAACATATACTTACATATATAAAATGAATTTGTAAAGTATCATATTCACTACTACAAAATATACATTCAATATCACTAATTTAACATCGATTACAAGAAAAATCGACATCAATTTTTTGAAAATCGATGTTGCTAGTACAATGTTAACATCGATTTAAAAAAACTGATGTTATTAGTTCATAGTTAATATCGATTTTTGAAAATCGATATTGTGGAATGCGTGAATGACATCGGTTTTATTTTTAAAATCGATGTTGGGTCTTTTATAATTATTCTAACCACCACGTCTTTTATCTCAAGCTCACTTTGCTACCCTAATTTTCTCGAACCCCTACTCCCTTGCCCACCACATCGCTGCGTGCCCACCGCACCACCACCGCGTTGTCCACTGCGTTGCCACTCTCGTGTTGTCAACCACGTCATAGCCATTGTGTTTCAAACCGGGTTTGAACTTACTCGTATGAAGTATATTGACGAATTGAACTTGAAATTTTTGTGAGGGATACCTTGTTTGGTTTGTTAATGATTATAACTATGAATGGTGTGTGGATTTTCTTGTACTTTATGGAGTAGGGACTAAGGGATTATTGTTATTCACTGTGCGAAGTAACTACTTACAATTAGTATGTATGTGTCTTCAAAGTTCTATTTGTGAAACTATTTATTTACAACTACATCTACCCCTAAACTTGGCCCAATAATGTTATTTCTATAAGAGAAAAAGACACGTGCAGATGTAAACTACTTGGACAATGGACATCCTATGAAATTACTTGGGATCGTCTTTAAACGTTTTCATTTAATATAGTCACATTTCTAACTGTGTGTAAGGAACTATAGGCCACTGGACTAAATCATGTAAAAAATTATTAGGCATATAGTCTCCTAAAAGGAGTACAAAGGCTTTTTTAGGTTAAACGGAATTTGATCTTTAAGTGCAAAGGTTTTTGGAAGCTTAAATACTAGGCCTATTTGTTCAGCACGATCAAAAGTTAGCCTTAGTGGTTTATAGTATCATTGCTAAATAGATAAAAGTTACTCTATACATATCTTTCCTAGAAGTTACATGGATGGGAAGGTTTGGCACCTTTGATGTCAACTCTTTACCTCTCCAGTATGTTTCATCCATTAAAGTGATCTAGGTTTTAAATTAAAATGTCATAAGCATTCACAAGACTTTTTCTTAGTCTAAGACCACGTAGGACATATCTTTGTCGTGTCATTTTATGGTCTCCACGGTAATAAATGGTGTATGGTCTCCACGGTAATAAATGGTGTAAGTACCAAGTGTTGGAAAATTAATTCATAAATCCTTATGGTGAAAGCCATCACCCAATAAAACCTCATAAGCATTATGTTGAATCATCAAGAAATCTTGAACAAATAATGCGTACATGTTTCCATTGCGGCAATGATTTATCTTTAATCTTTTAGCCTTTAGTCTTTCCTTATGAGCTTAGGGTATTCTCTCTAGATGAGAAAGAAAGAAAAAGAAACTTGATTTGACATATTGGGGACCATAACCCTATATATATATATTGTTTATTGATGGGCTAGTAAGCTCCCATTAAACCTAATTGGCCTAACACTGGTATCCACTCATTTATCCCATATTTACTTAGGAACGTTACATGGCATGCAGATAAGAGAAACTACGATGGAATGCTTCGTCATTTGGCTGATTCTTCCCAATGGAAGAAGATTAATTGTTGTATCCAGATATCGAGAAAGTGGCAAGAAATCTTAGGCTTGGACTTGTCACTGATGGAATGAATCCCTTTGGAAGTTTAAGCACTAAGCACAATTCATGGCCTGTTTTGCCAGTAATTTAAAAATTGCCTCCTTGGTTGTGCATGAAGCAAAAATACATGATGTTGTCTATGATAATATCGGGGCCAAAACAGCTAGGAAATGACATTGATGTTTACCTAAGTCCCTTCATTGAAGACTTGAAAAAGTTGTGGGACGAGGGGGTTGACGTGTTTGATGGAAATTGAAATGAGACATTCAAGTTGCGTGCAATGGTATTTTGTACCATTCGTGACTTTCCAGCATATGGGAATTTGAGTGGGTACAATGTTAAGGGCCATTGTGCATGCCTTATCTATGAAGAAAACACAAACTACATACAACTGAAACATGGAAGAAAAACAGTGTACACTCGGCATTGATGTTTTCTGAAACCTTATCACCCTTACAAGCGATTGAAAAAAACTTTTAATGGAAGTCTAGAGCATGAAATTGCACTGATATCCTTACCTGGTCTTCAGGTTCTTGAGCGGGTTGAGAACATCAATACTATAATTGGAAAGACCTAATAGAAGCTGACAAGTAAAACTTGCATATGGAAGAAGAGATACTCTTTGATCTTCCATACTGGTCCGATCTAAATGTTAGACATTGTATTGACCTTATGCATATGGAGGAAAATTTGTGTTTTAGTTTTATCGGCATGTTTCTTAACATTCAAGGCAAGACAAAGGATGATTTGAATGCTAGTCAAGATCTAGCTGAGATGGGTATACGTGACAAGTTACATACAAGGTCTGATAGTAAGAAAATATACTTGCTTCCAGCATGTCATACTTTGTCAAGAAATGAGAAGACAAGTTTTTGTCATTGTCTTTAGCGTGTGAAAGTGCCACAGGGATACTCTTCAAATATTAAGAGCCTTATGCAGGTGAAAGATCTGAAATTTGTTGGCTTAAGTCTCATGATCGCATCGTCTTAATGTAACAACTGTTAGCCATGACGATACGAGACATCTTATCTAACAAAGTCAAGCATGCCATAAATCGCCTGTGCTTTTTCTTCAATGCCATATGTAGCAAAGTCATTGACTCTCTAAAGTTAGATGACTTGGAAAATAAGGTTGTTGTTATCTTGTGTCAGTTGGAGATGTATATTCCTCCTTCATTTTTCGACGTCATGGTTCTATTAATTGTTCATCTAGTGAGGGAAATTAAATTGTGTGGTCCCATTTATTTACAATGGATGTACCCCGTTGAGCGATACATGAAGATCTTAAAAGGGTATAAAAAAATCTACACCGTCTTGAAGCATCCATTATTGAAATGTAACACCCCATAGGCCTCCGGAGTATTATCATCAATAATATCAGAATCGCGCTAATAGCGTCATGTAAAAACAGTGCGGAAGCGATAGAATCGAATTTCTTGATTTCATTATGCATGGAAAATAAAACACACCACATATTCACATAACATTATAACAAGCCCCTGTTGATCCAGTTAACTCAAACATAAAACATAGGCAGATACAAAACTAAACACAGATAAACAGGAGGAAATATCCCATCATAACAACATAAGGTTTTGTACATATACATTTCAGAATCTAGACCACATCTGTGGTCATACAACACAATATGTACAACACCATGGGTGTACACACACACCCTTTCTCTACACAGGAAGTACAAGACAGAACACAAAACTCTTCTGATCTTCTATCTGCAGCCCTCCTCCATGTCAGCCACTCTACTAGGGCTTCCTGCCCCATGACTGCTCCTCTCCTCTAGAAGAAGCACCTGAAAACCACAACCCCACACGGGGTGAGATAAACATCTCAGTAAACTCAGGGTTCTGGGAGATCCTCCCTTACCCTGGTTCACCTCCAAGCATACACATATACAAAACCAGAAATAAGGCCTAGGACATCATCCTGGCTCTCAGAACCTGGCTACCAGGTATCATCAAACAAGTGTCATCACTGGACACTATCAATCTCAGAGGTGCAACACCTCACACTGGCTCTCACAGCCGTCTCACAATCGTCTCACAGAGATACCATCACAGAGTGTCAACTATTGGACACTATCATACCAGAGAGGCACCGCCTCATGAAACTATAGCCTGTTGCCTGAGGGCAACCACTCAGGACTTCACTCATCCAGATATGGCTCATCTAAGAGGCTCTAGGCTCTCATCCCCTCGGGACGCCCTCTCTTAGAGATACAACATATCTGTACACAGCCTGGCCTGGGAAAGAACATCCTTACAGGGCAATCACCTCCAGGACTTTCATATACACTGGCCTGGGAAAGAACATCCACACAGGGCAATCACGTCCAGGACTTTCACAAACCGATGCCTGAGAGAGACTATCCTCATAGGGAGCTCTCATCCCTCAGGACTTCCGCTCAATCACTTGCCTGAAAGAGATCATCTCACACAGGAGGCACTCATCCTTCAGGGCTTCCAAATCCACTGTCTGAGAGAGATCATCCACACAGGGAGCACTCAATCCCTCATGGCTTCCATTCACATGCCTGAGAGAGATCATCTCACACAGGAGGCACTCTATCCCTCAGGACTTCCAATCCAATGCTTGAGAGAGATCATCTCACACAGGAGGCACTCAATCCCTTAGGGCTTCCACAGAACCTGTTCTACTGGCCAGAGAATCTCATATCGCACGATACTATTCTAGTATCATCTTATTTTTAATCACAGACCACCACCATGGTGTTTGTCTCGTAGAGAATTCACAGAACACCCATACAGTGTTCATCTATCAAAAGGCCCAAGGCCAATCACACCTGTATCAACAGGTGTATCATCCCCCTCACACTCTCTTAGTGTCTATCCTGGGGTTTAGTCTCATACAAAATGTATTCTAACACCCTCCCGGTGTGTGGCTAATCATAAACAACAATAAGCCACCAGGGCTTTTCTTTTAGAGATCCATATATATATATATATAACATCAATAGGCCACATTAGCCTTTTCATGCAACATATATCAATTGCATAAAGTAATAAACCATCACCCCACTTGGGTGGCAAACTAGAGAAAGGGATTCAATCCCATAACGATGAGCTTACCTGGCAAGCCGTGCCTGCAGCTCCAATCCTGAATGATGGCCTGCGTCCCTGACACCCACAGGGTCGAGCCCTCTGAACTGATGAGGAAGGCCTCTGGGCTACTCTCCCTAGCCCTGGTGCAGCTGAGTCACCGCTGTTCCTCGCCCAAACTCGAGTTCTCTTCAGCCTCTCTCGAAGAAGGAGCTTCTTTGGGGTTTCAAAGGATATGGAGGAAGGATTCAAGCTCTCTCAAGGTTTCTAGGAGGTTAAAAGGGTTTAGGAAGTGATAAGGGTGAAGAAACAAGGTCAAGGGAGCTGGGAAGCTCTCTCATGGCTACAGGAGACTCAGAGGAAGAAGAAGAAGGTTTTCTCCTCCCAAAATCGTGACCTGGCTTTATATACTGGGTTTGCCAAAGGTCCCGCGCTAATCGTGCCACCTCTGGCGCTACCCGCGCTAGCTCCACCGACCTTGTGGCGCCAACCGCACCACACCCACGCCTCCAGCGCCAACTTCCAGAACCTGTGGCGCCATCAGCGCCACATACCAGAACCAACGGCGTTGCCCGTGCCATCCCTGACGCTCCTGGCGCTGGCTGCAAACACTGGCACCTCTCGCGCCACCGTGGCGCTCCAAGCGCCAACCTCCAGAGACAATGGCGCTTCCCGCGCCAACCTAGCGCCCTTGGCACCATGTTCCAGTGAGTCTGGCGCTAATCGCGCCAACCCTGGCGCTGATCGCGCCACACACCAGACATGGTTTTCTCAGCAGGACTTCTGGAACTATCCACGCGGAATCCTACGCCATCTGCGCCAGAAGTCTGGGTCTTACATGAAATGTACATTGCAGAAGAAGCTATTGTGTTTTGTTTAGAGTACATTGAAAAGGCAAAACCTGTGGGGCTTCCCGAGTTTCAGCATGACGAGAGAGTTGTAGGTAAGGGTTCACAATAAACCCGAAAAATATGGATTATGTTGTGAAAGAATTTTTGCGCCTATAAAAAGTGGGATTTGTGCTTGTGGAAATTATCGAGTAATCAGAGAAAAAAAGGACGACCCAAAATTTTGTGAACAATGCGGAGTAGAATTTATTGATTCTCAATTTTTCTTTCTCTTTCTACGGTTAAGCAATCTTCTTCGGATAATTCGTCCAAGTCAAGGATAGCTATAATGTTTTGAGTTTTTTGTAACGTTGTAAAGTTTGTTTAACTCTTTGCACAGTCTAACTCCAGGTCTAGAGGAATTGAAACAAGCTCATTTGTATATATTGAATAACAATAATGAAGTTATGCCATACATAGTTCGTCACGAAGCCCTAGTCAAGAAAAGTAACCCAAAAATGACCAAGAATAGGGTGTTGAAGGAGCATAACAAGATTTTCCTAAATTGGTTTAAAGATACAATCTTTGGTGACAACAATGCTTCTGATATGTTAAGGAAGTTAGCAGATGGGCCTAAAAGAAATGCTAGAACTTGGCAGGGATACAATATCAACAAATATTCATTCTACACCAAATCACAAGACGACAAAAGTACAGTGCAAAACAATGGGATTAATTTTATGACTGAATCCCAACACTTTGGTACCGTAAATGATGACATTCTTCATCTAGCGTCCATGCCTTACTTTGGAGTCATTAAAGAAATCTGGGAGCTTAATTATGTTAAATTTATTGTGTGTGTTTTTAAGTGTAAGTGGATTGATAGTAATATCGGTGTGCAGACCGATGATTTCGAATTTTACTTTGGTAGATCTGAAGAAGCTAGCTTATCAGAATGAGCCTTTCATCATGGCAGAACACGCTAAATAGGTGTTTTATGTTCAAGATCCTTGTGATGAAAGGTGGTCAGTGGTTCTACACAGAAAAACCATTGGTGTTAATCTTGAAGATGATGATTCAACCCTTGATACTTGTCACACTTTTTTCTCCACACACATACCTAATGTCAACAGAGAAGAAGAAATTGGCAACATCCATGCAAATCGTAATGATCATGATGAAGGAGAATTAATTAACATTTAATTTTTATATATACTTGTTTCCATATTTGCAATTACATAACTAACTATAATTATGAGTTGACTTTAATTAATGTTGTTTTTTAACAGGCACATGGCTACACCACTGAGCTCCCCTCCTCTGAGTCAACATCTTCACCGTCTATGTCGAAGAGGACTAGAAAAGCCGCACAACTTAGATCATTGTCTGCCAAACTCGTGGGGGGTGGAGAGACCACTGTTCATGTGGATCCTACCACTGGGAAAGTTGATGGTCCTAATAAAAAGAAATTAAGGACCTATTCGGGGGTCATCGCTCGAGACAAGGTGGATGTTACATATGTTAACTGGAAATAGGTTCCTACAACTCACAAGGATTTGATTTGGGAGGACATTCAGGTAGTTCAATTGAAACTTGTATGTTATGGTAATTGGATATAATAAATCGGCACATTTTTTTTATTCACTAACTCTTACAATTAATTTTGTATCCAAGGCTGATTTCATATTCCTGTAGTGTCCGATTAAAGGACGAAGAAGAAAATCCTACAGACTGTAGGAGAGCGCTGGAGGCAATTTAAGTCTGATTTGACCTCCAAATGGGCTCTAGCAAAAGGCAAGAAGGATGATGATGACAAAGTCTGTGAGAAGTATGAATTTACCAAAGAGAAGTGGAACCAATTTTGTCAAAGCCATAGAGATCCTTCCTGGGAGGTTAGTTGTAGTTATTCAACTTTTTGAAATAGGCATTTACAATTCATTTAAGCATTTTTTTATATACTGTCTATATCTCACATGACGTTAGACAGCATGCGCAATCCATCCAGAAACAAAACATTTCCCCTCAAGTGTTGTCTTGTGGGGTTATGGTTTTCTTGAACAAAAGTTAATGGAGAAAAAACAAAAGAAACGATTGGAGCAAGTAGCCCAATCCAAGAGTATTGAAACAATCTTTGATCCTCCATCTCCCATTAGATGACATGTGAAGTTGAAGATGTCTCGCACAAAAAATTGGGTGGCATACCAAATTGCTGATAGGATTGTAAGTTAATTTTTAGTTTCAATTGTCTCTATATATAATAACAACAATAGTTCGTAAAGAATTTCATATTTTGTTGGTTGTAGGATTCCATAGAAGAGCAGTCCGCACATGGTAGCTTTGTAGCCCATGGACATCAGGATGTACTGACTACTACCATTGGGCGACCAAAGCACCCTGGTTGTGTCCGTGCTACTGGAGTCAGTGTGACAATCAAGCAATACTTAGGACCAACTTCAGCACAAAAGAGCTAGATTGACTCAAACAAAATACTAAGAAAGAGCTGACACAAAATATCAGGGACGAGCTGGAGCAGTCGATCACTGAAAAAGTGACAAGACAACTAATTTTGTCCTTCAGTCAAATGTAGTCTCAGGTTGTATGTTGATGACAATTCTCCCTGCCTGGTTTCCCTTGGAAATCGTGCACCACATTCTTTTGGGCAATGATCTGGTGAAGGTGGGAGTTGAGGAAGTCCGAGATGTTGATGCTCGCATCCCTATACCCATTGAAGAGGTTCAGTTAGTGGGACAGGCCCTTAACACCTTCCTTGCTTGGCCATCACATCTTGTACAACCTTTTTCAAAAAATGTATTTCCTTCTTGTTTTGTTCATTATTATTAAAAACTAATTTGTTACAAATAAAGTGTTGATTGTCATTTCCTTATGTTTATTAACTGTGTAGGATAAACAGGTACCAAAAGGATCCACGAAACCTGTTGATAGGTGGAAACGTGATGACGATCACATATACCAGATGACATTGATGATCCCGCAACTTTTTCTCAACCCTATGCAGGTGCCATGGGATGCAACTGTGTTTGGGGTGAACAATGATAATGTCCCCTTGTACATAAAGCATGACGATCTTGCGAAAATAGCACACGGTGGTCAATGTCTGAACATCGTTGTTAAACAATTGTCATTTATGTATGTATACGGAAGATTGGATTTCCTAAATCACGAGTCCTATATACTGTGTTACGATCACCTCATATTGATAAAAAGTTCAGAGAACAATTTGAAATGGAAATAAAGAAAAAAAATTTGATCATAAAAACAGAAAAGCATGAATTGCGCAAGTTCTTTCGGTTAAAACGCCTTGCGACTCGGAGGACATAAGACTTCTTTGTTTTAAATGCATGCATAATTTACTTTATTTTAACAATAATAGGCATATGAATGAGTTAAGCTTGTGATTGGGGAATGCCTTTGTGTATGGATTCTTTGAGCCACAGTCCATATAGAGATCTGGACAATTGTAGTTTGAATCTGAGAATTATATTAAGAAATGGAAGCAGAATTCACAGAGAGACATCTACCTAGGAGCCTACTTGAATGAGTAAGTAAAATTGAACAAATCAATTTAAATAATACATTATAATAACTTAATGTTCTCTAATGCAGTAGACATTGACAATTGGTGGTTATATGTCCTAAGAACAATGTTGTCACCTGGTTCTATTCCTTGCACACACTACTACAAACAACATCTTTTACGTCAGTTATTTATCACATACGATGTCGGTTGAACAACCATCTTTGTAGCCGGTGTCGTTGAAAACAAAAGTTTCAACGTCGGTTGTACGACCGTCTTAGAAAGTCTCATTCTAAGACGGTTCTTAGATAAGAACTGTCTTAGAATGGTGTTAAAAAAAATTTACAAAGACACATTCTAAGATGATTCCTGCTAAAGACCATCTCGGAAAGACCCATTCTAAGACGGTTCTCGCTAATAATCGTCTTAGAATGTCTCTTTCTAAGACGGTCTTTAGCAGGAACCGTTTTAGAATGTGTCTTTGTAATTTTTTTTAACACCATTCTAAGACGATTCTAAGCTAAGAACCATCTTAGAATGAGACTTTTTAAGACAGTCCTTAGCAAGAACCATCTTAGAATGCTCTTTGTTAATTTTTTTTAACACCTTTCTAAGACGGTTCTAAGCTAAGAATCGTCTTCGTATAAGACTTTCAAAGACGGTTTTTAATAGGAATCGTCTTAGAATGCGTCTTTGTTAATTTTTTTAACACCATTCTAAAACGATTCTAAGCTAAGAACCGTCTTCGAATGAGACTTTCTAAGACAGTCCTTAGCAGGAACCGTCTTAGAATGCGTTTTTGCAAAAAAAAAAAAAATTATATCACTATTAGACGGTTTTTTTAGTATTTTATATTTAACTATATTGAATTACCAGAAATTGCAACACATGTAGACCTTGGAATATACGACATAAATTAATCATTATTCCACTACTAAGTATAAGGTATTTAAACCAGTGGCAAGTTTTTAAAAAACATAATGTATATGAAACTAATATATATTCTGTGAGACAAGAACTTCATATTGTGAGACAGAAAATTCATGTTAAATAATATAGTGCTTAGTAATAGGAATATCTACTTTTCCCAAAATCATTTCAATCAAGTCTATTGTGATTTGAAAGAAAGGCCACTCTTTATACTTGGCCTTTAGGTCTTCAGTTTTTCCTTTCTCACAAGCACCTTCGAAGCCTGCTCCAACTCCAAGCCAGGCTGGAAGAATAAACCTAGTTTGAGTCCATGCAAACACCCAAGGAATGGCGTGGAGTTGTCCAATTATGTTGAGCTCTTTCGCCTTGTGGGGCGGCTACCGATGTTGAGGAAATCATCCTACTCTTGGAAACATATATGAGTAACATGCATTATTTTGGTGCATGTTGCCAAGCACTAAATTAAGAGGTTAACAATATTATCAACCACAAAAATAAACAAACAAGAATTAAGGTTGACATTTAAACAAATTATCAAATTCATTGCCCCTGTATTAAATAAGAATGTAACAGCTCTCTTCAATCCATGAGCCCATTGAGAAATTCCACGAGCAAGTTCCAGCATAACACCTACACATGAACTGCAATCTCCAGCCCCCGCTCTGTTAAATCAATGCTACATTTTTAGCAAATAGAGTGTATTTAACTAATTAAAAAATTTCAAATATTCAAATTGCAAAAGTAAAATTTCTTAGAGCAATCACTTTGCATGCTTGCATGAAATTCCAGAATAGCAATAGGAGAGGTTGATGTCCCTAATTGTAAATATTTTTAACACCAAATAGCAATAGAAGAGGCTAATCAATGGTTCATTGGCTTAGAGTTACAGATTCAAAGTTGAGAAGGAATAAAACCACTAAAATTTAATGAGTCACTAGAAACCCATGTAAATGAATAAATGCAATGTGCATCGCTAGCTATTAGATAAATGCATGGTAGGGGTGGGCATGGATTGAATTTTTAAGAATCCAATCCATATCCAATTCATATCTATTTAAATGGATTAGATTTTAAATCCATATCCATATTTTATTTAAAACAATTTAGATTCAAGATCCAATCCATTTAAATGGATATGGATTTGGATATATCCAATTTATATCCACTTAAATGTTATAAGATTTTTTTTTTTACAAATTTTAGTTATTAAATGCTAAAAAGTGAAAACTTTGTACCTGACCATTTAAGAGCTATTTTCAACCGACCTTGGTCAAAACTATTTTTTTATCGATATTGGTTAGTGTATTTTTGACATACATCAACCAAAGCAATTTCGACAGATATCGTTCCAGACATTTTTAGACCGGCATCAACCAAGACTATTTTTTTGCTGACATTAGTAAGTGCATTTTCATTCGACATTGGTCAATGATGTTTTTGGTCGATCTTATGTAGGGTTACTTTTTGGTTGAGGTCGGCCAGAATTTTTAGTCAATGCACTTTTTGACCGACATTGACTAGGGGTTTTTTGATCAATATCGATCATGACTAATTTTTAACCGACATTGGTTAGGATTTTTGTGGCTAACATTGAAAAGGTTTTTTTTGTTGATGTCGATCATTGATATTTTTTTTCCAACATTCGTCAAGACTTTTTTTTTTTTATCGACGTTAGCTAGATTTTTTTGCTGATGTTGGCTGAAACTATATTTTTATTAGCAACAACTAGGATTTGTTGATCAACATTAACCATGACTATTTCTTTTGGCTGGCGTTAGCTAGGGATATTTTTTGTTGATATCAACTAGGATTTTTTCGATTGGCGTCAATTGGGGAAATATTTTTGTTGGCGTCAACTAGGTTTTTTTGGCTTATGTCTGCCGATGATCTTTTCAACAGATGTTGGCCAAAAAATAGTCTTGTCTGACGTCGACAAAAAAAAACTATAGTCTATGTCGAGCGAAAAACCTACTTGATGTCGATAAAAAATAATCTCGACAGACTTCGACAAAAAAACCTAGCTGACGTCGACAAAAAAATAGCATTGACTGATGTCGACCAAAAAATAGTCTCAATCAATGTTGACTAAAAAAATCTTACCAACATTAACCGAAAAATAGGCTCAACGATAACGGCTTAAAATCATCATTAGTTGACGTCGACCAAAAAAATAGTCTCAATCAAAATTGGCAAAAAAATGGATTTAAAAATCCAAACAAATATCCAATCCATATCCATTTCATATTCAATTAATTGGATTGGATTTAAAATCCAAAAAAATGGATTTAGATATAAAACTAATCCATTTAAATAGATTTAAAATGGATTAGATTGGATTGAATATAGATTATTTTATGGATATGAATTTTTTTCTCAGCCCTAACCCTAATGCCCTAACCCTAATGCATGGTATGCTTCCAGATCCATATATACTATAAGTATAATAAAAATAAATATGAATAACGCATCTGAGAGTAGTTTTCTTGTAGTTATATCATATATGCATACCATATTACCATTTACTGCCCATACTGCTATTTATGAATGCTATTTATGAAAGTTAGGCAAAGTTCAAATAAAAAAAAAAGGAAAATACATCTGGAATGGTAATCAAAGAAAAAATAAATAGTTTTGAAAACAACCTCACAGAGTAATCGTATTTCTAGAGACTTATTTTATAAACTGCAAAGGAAGAACATATATGTCTAATCTATAAAAATATCTTTTACATTTGGGGTATGATAGAGGTTTAACATAAAAGTAAAATAGAAGCATTCATGTATCAATTATATAAAAAAAAAAAAAATAGAAATCCAAAAAGCGAATGTTCATGTATCAATTATATAGAAGAGAGAATTTACATAGCAGGGACTGAAATTAGCAATAAATATTAGCATATTCAATAGATATACAATTGTAATGGGACAAGATCAAATTCAATTAACGCTATTATAAGTGTCAAACTTAGCAAAATTAAACCTTTTAATAACTTTTTACAAATACTAATTTTATAAATCCAACCATACCATTAAAAGTTCTCATGAAATATATCAAGTCCATTTCATACACTCTAGGTTGGTGCGTGCACAAAAGAAGTTAAGAAGCTGGCATGAATACCTTGAGCAAGGACCAAATTTGTTGGTTGTAAATTTGCAGTTAATGCTCCAATGCCCAACAGTAGCGGTCTTCTTTGGCAGTGCACTGAAAATCATAAAGGAGATGAGATAAGTTATATCAAAATCCAGTACTAGGTACGATAACTTTGTTTATCATCCAATTCTCATTTTTATTTTACCAAAATCATAACTGGGAAATGATTCAATTTTCTAAATGTCAGAGTGAATTCGAAGAGGAATTTCTTATCAAAATTCAATAAAGAATTAAAGATCATTAAGTATGATTAGCACAGACATTGAAATATTCATTCTAAATTGAAATTGATCGGGATGTCCCTGAATCTTGGTTATAATTAATTTTGCTGTGTTTCAAATGAATACATTTTCAAGCAGTTTTGCATAACTAAAATCAGTATAAGTTCTTACTTTCTCCGTTGGGGGTTGTCTCTAATGCACCAGAGACAGCGTTGGAAGAGGAAGTTGCAGTGTTGCGCGGCAAACAATTTGTATGTGGTAAGTTTAGCTAAAATAGTGCAAAGTAGAGTATTTGAGCATGAGGTGTGTGTATAAAGAACATTGTTCGAATGAAATTGAAAAAAATGTTCAACACACACACCTTATGGGATAAGCAGGGTGAAATCCTGCTGAAAGAGCACGAAGAAATGGTTCTTAACCAAAACCGTGGGCACGTAGTCCTGTTATCAATGATGAAAAACATAAATGAAAAAAGGGTGAAAGAAACAAACCACAAAGCCATAATTTGTTAAAGAACAAAATCAAAATCAATAGGAAAGCTGACAAAAAAAGTAAATAAAGCAGTAGCAACACATCCCTGATTTGCTCAAGTGCTCAGAATCAATTTCTCAAACTCAATTATTCAAAACATAAAAGATAAGCCCTAAGTGATGAACAATGTTAAATGACTTTGAAGCACTTGGTTCATAAAGGATGATTCAAAATACAATAAGAATCATAATATAGTGAATCTTCAAAGTTCTTAGCCTACGCTATTCTACTCTGGCGCATTTCCTCGAGCAGCTTATCCTCAACCGAAGTGTCGTACACTTTCCCTTCGCCAAAACCCCTTGTCTTCTTCTCAAACCATTTATTCATCTTCTCCAACGAAAGCATCCCTTCATCATCTTCATCATCATCAAAGAGAAAGAATTTAAAGCAAGATCCAACCTTTGAATGCTCTTTCCACAATATTTTAGAGGCTCGAGGATCTCGAGAGCTTGAAGTCTTGGAGGTCCAAACCTAAGACGCAGTTCTCCCTTTGGTTCCAGCAAGACACGCCGACAAAGTCGCAGATGAAACCTACGATTGTGTTGTCGAAGCGCCAATTGCTGACGCAGTTCAAACGGTCGAAGAAGGTTTCTTTGATGCCCTTGGGACATGTCACGTCGTCTTCGAACCCCAACAACCTCAATAGAAGGAGCGAGGATTAAAAGGTGTTGTTGCGGTCCATGGAAGGCAAAACGGGTTGTGGGGTGTGTGAAAGGTTTGACATTTAAGGGGCGCGACCTAGCAGGCAAGCCAACACGAGAGGAGAGACGAAGGGGTGCTCAAGATAAAAGTAACGGGCCATCGCGAATTTAAAATGAAAAAATAGGACCATTACGGTTAATTTTTAAAACCGTCTTTGAAATGTTGTTTTAAAATCGGGGTTTTAAAATAATCGTCTTTAAAAAATTACAATTATTTACAAAACTGCCACCAAGTTTTTTAAGAAAACGATTTTTTAGGGACCGACTTTAATGCAGTGTAGTAGAACCACTCTTTTGTAACAGTGACAATAAACCTGACAACTACTTGAAAGGAATGGTTAACAGATTAGTTCTAATTTGTAACACATTTACTTTATCATTAGTATTTGACATCAATATTTTAATTGTACAATATACATGCATGTTTCTCTTAAATTAGTGCTTTGAAGGGATTAAACGATAATCATGAAAGTAAATCGAAGGCAGCTGCTAAATGAATTTCAATTAAAGTAAATCATTTAAACAATGTTTGATCTCTTCAAAATCAAATTTTATTATTGTGTACACTAATTTTGGGATAACTTTGAATATCTTATTGAATTTAGTGTAATAAGCAAAGAGAAAGCACTGAGTGCGACTATTACACATGCATTGGATGTCAGTCATAGCCCTAGGAGGTTTCTTGAATAATTGAAAAACAGTAATTGTTTACTTCAAACTAATTTCATTTGTTATAGTTGTTATTATATACACTGGTTAAAGTTAGGTTTAATTATACCATGCAATATTTTACTGACCAGAGAGAATAAAGACAATTCGAATTTAGTGGGCATGATGTTTTCTAAGAGTTAAAAATGAAGCACTAAGTAGTGTACAAGAAATTTTGCAAATGTTAGACTTATGTAAATCTTAGGTTATAGATGATATTTATGTATTGACATTATTGTATTTTTTAGTATTTATTCAATAATAATTTGAATATAATATATATTGCCTGGATTGATTGGGTTTTTCCTGGATTGGTTCTGTTTTTAATTTGCAAGTATGGATTCATTTAATAAATAAA
Source organism: Glycine tomentella (assembly GCA_007407185.1). Taxonomy (NCBI): domain Eukaryota; kingdom Viridiplantae; phylum Streptophyta; class Magnoliopsida; order Fabales; family Fabaceae; genus Glycine; species Glycine tomentella. The sequence goes on from PYAF01000766.1 coordinate 282,904, forward strand.
TAAAATATTAAAAAAATGAAAAAAAACAAATCAGTTCTCCCCATAACCGATGGTGTATTGTGCAATACAACATAGATTCTGTCAAAACTGATGTTGTATTGTGCGATACAACATAGATTCTGCCAAAACCAATGTTGTATTGTGTTATACAACATCAATTTTGGGCAAAATTGATGTTGTATTGTATTATTCAACGTCGATTTTTCTACTATGCAACATCGATTTTAGCATAACTAATGTATCTTATGCTTTTTTTTTGTTATTTGCTACTATTATATCACATCAGTTTTGGCAAGAACATTGTATAGTGAATTTCAATATCGATTTTTATAACTGATGTTAAGAATTACCTACTTTTAATGATAGTCATTTAAACATTAGTTCAAAACTGATGTAAATATCCAAAATAGTCGATGTTAAAAGTATTTTTTTAATTGTGATATCCATACGTCCAATTTCAGTGTTATGTGTTAAGTATAATGTCCATTTTCACTATTGGCACATCTTGTGCATGCTTTTGTGTGGGGTTATTTTAATAAAAACAATTGCCAATAAAAAAAAAATCATATACCTACAATGAATTTGTAAAGTATCATAAACTTAAATAAATACTTTCTTCATTTTAAAAAAATCCGATCCGATTCAAAAGATTATTTTATTTCAATTAAATTATCGTTTTAAAATTTTAAAAGTATATTAGGTAATTTTATAATTTTGTTCTCTCTAAATATATCTGTTAAATATGCAAAACGGAAATATTAGTAAAAAAGTAATAATATTTTCAACATTTTCATAAAAATGAGATCGATGAGAAATATAATTATATTTTTGAAATGAAAACTATTTAATAACTTTTAAATCCTTCTGCATTTGCACCAAAAAATCCCTTCTGCGTTGCCTCAAGCTAAATCAATTGTTATTTCTTATAATACATTTGTAAAATAAACCATTTCAAAATAAAAGTCGCATTATGCATAAGCAAATCTGTATTTCATTATAACATTATCATAATGAACTACATTGATTTTTCCCAGTAACGATTTCAATGCTTCATATTTCCAGAAGACATGCATCTTTCATAATTTACAATCTGTAGTTTTTTTTCAACGCTTAACATATTTCTATAGCAATAGCAGTGGATCCCATTCACATATATTTCATGATGATTATGGGGTGTAGTTACACGTTTAAATGCATTCAAATAGTGAGAGAACTACATATTCTAATTAAACATGTTTATTTTAACATTTTCGCCGGTAATATTAGATTAATTAACCAGCTTCTGTATTTCCAATTGAGGGCACATGCATCTTCTACTTCGTATAATTGTCTAACCATTATGAAATTGCTTAAAGACATAGTCAAAGATCTGTGTCCACCAGATGACCCAGTAGTCATTTACTATCCTATATCACCTAAATGAATGAGCAGTGTTTGTTAAAGTGGACTAGCTAGCTCTTATTAGTTTCTGTAACGAATAATGAACTTTCCACTACCACTAATGTTGATCCTTCCTACAAACTAAAAGCTTATGCAACTAACACACTTAGATGTAAGATTTGTTTTAGTTTTACCTTAGAACACGAGCGTTATCTAACTCATTATGTTAGAGATTAGTCTCGTTTATGGTACGTGGCGGTCTTAATTCCAAGAAAATTTTATACATGGTGAAATTCAAATACAGATTTTTTCATTGAATAAATTATTTTCATACATGTGAACGCAATAAAATCTTGCACTACTGTTTCAATCTTTTGGGACTGTGATATAAGATAGATAAATAATTATATTATTAACTATTTAATTAGGGTTTTAATTTTAAACTTATATATGAAAAATATCAATTAAAAAAGGTTAATATTTTAATTAAAGTTTAGTATCTTAAGATATTATCCCTAAATCCCGACTAAAAATACTGTAGATTCAAAAAAAGAAAAACGAAAAAACTAAAAGCTTACCCGAAAATTAAGTCAACAAAGGTTTTGAAAAGCATAGATTAGTCGTAATTTTTATTATAGGGGTAGGTTCAAGTTAAGAACACATGTGAGCTCTATAATAATTAAGCTGCTAATAAAATTCATGACTGAAAAGGAAGACTGAAATCCTACAATCCCACCAGATTACCTGGGGGAGAAAAGGTGATCATCTTCATCATCAAGGTTGACTTTGATCTTGTTGAATGGAAATGTAGTTGGTAAACCAATAGTTTTGCAGATTAGTGGTGGACTGAATGCGCCTTTAAGTTAAAGATGTTATATTTAAAATTATATATATATATATATATATATATATATATATATATATAGGGCAGCATCTTGGCTGAATTTAATTAAGCCATCGACCAATTTTTGAAGGTTTTTAAAAAAATTATACATTTCTTTTACTATGTTACTTATGCAAAGTATTACTATTTCCACTTATTATATGAATGATTAATCTTTTGTTAAAAAAGTTTGACTCATCACTTTTACCAAAAATTTTTCTCTCAAAATCATATTATTTTTTCATTTACAATATCAAACTATATATTTTAATTAAGAGATTTGAACCAAATATCATATTATTGACGACATATTAGTAAAAAGAAAATAAATAAATTATATATAATCGCGATTCAATTATGTATTTTGTATAACGAAATCATGATTCCGCAAGAATATTTCTAAAATAGAAAAAGTCTCAACCCCTCGATAGGGATAAGAGCAATTATCATGATACCAATATTAACTTCCTAATGAAAGACGTTTTGGGCTTTGGGCTGGCAACCAAAAATGAGAGCCATGAGCCTGTTTTATTGGGTCAGCTTCTCCTTTCCTTTTTCTAGGAATTATTATCATCATACCTATATGGCTAAGTGCACCACCCTGCTTTAGTTTATTTTTCACAAAAACAAGGGAAAGGCGTTTTTGTTTATCACAAAACACATGAAAACCTATTTCCATTTTGTATTATGGTGTGTGTTTCCTATTCAAAACAAACAATTTTCGTTTTGTATTGGTTCACAACACTAGTTCCCATTTTGTATTTTCACAATATAAAACAAAAACGTGTTTCCATTTTATATACATACTTTTTTTTAAACTAATCAAATTGATGGTCACATGAATTATCTTTTCTTAATTGAAATCAATTTAATTACGATGCAATATGTCCTTTTCAATAGTAGTTGAATTAAGTATGATATAAATTACCTTTTTAATTAAAATTGAATAAATTATGACAAAAGTTACTATTTATAATAGTAATCAAAATGTAAGACTAGAGGTATATTTGGTGAGTTTATGCGCAAAATTGATATTAGCAAAGCATTTGATAAAGTTGAATAAGTATTTAAGTGTCCTTTTACTTAAGATGGATTTTGGTGCTAAATGGGTAAAGGGGATGAGAATGTGTTGAATTAGTAGATTTTAGTATTTTGGTTAATTATGAAGGTGTTGGCCCAAATTTTCCATGGATAGGTTTTGGATAAGGTGACCCACTGTCACCTTATCTCTTTAACTTATGCATGAAATGCTTTACTACTCTTAAAAAAGCTGAAGGAAAGATAAATATTACTCACATCAAAGTGTTCAACAGATCGTTCATCTCCTCACACACTTACTTTTTTGCTTACAATTGTTTTCTTTTTTGTTTGGTTAATGATAAGGAGATTGAAGCTATGCATGCCATCTTGAGTGCCTTTGAACATTATCTGGGTTAGCATGAACTTCTTGAAGTCCAAGATTTATTTTGGCAAAAATACTTCTCAAAGCAACAAATTAAGACAATATTTCATCCATCTTGGGAGTCACTACATGTCTTGGAACAGGAAACTCTTTTGGCATGGCTTATATGAGTAGGAAGAAGAAAGCTAGTTTTAATTATTTGAGAGATAGAATTTGGAGGAAGATTCATCACTGGTTTAGAAAACATCTATCTAAAGCTAGCAAAGAGGTTCTCATAAAGTTTGTTGCTCAAGCAAAGGCAAAAGAACCTAAACGGTGTTTTTTTTCAAAATATTTACCGATAAGGGGCTGTTTCACAAATATTTACAGAAATGGGGCTGTGTAACATGGCTAGATTAAGGCATGTTACAAAATTTATAGAATTGGGCTTGTTATAACATGCCTGGATTAGGCATGTTACAACACGCCTAGATTGGGCGTGTTGTAACATGCCTAATCCAAGCATGTTATAACAACCCCAATTCTATAAATAAGCCCCCCCCCCCCCCCACCATTTCCTCACTTTCCACTATCTCTCTAGAAGTGCTCTGTCTTCTCTCTAGAGTTTTCGGTGGATATTCTGTGCAGCGAAGCTCTGCCAAATTTCGAAGTTGTTCAGAGAAAATCTTGCAAACAAGTAAGCGCGCTGCTCTGCCTTTTAGTGATGTTGTTCTTAATTAGTTATTTGTATTGTTAATGATGCATGTACTTATTTTTTAGCAAAATAGATGCTAGGTTAGTTGATAATTGTCTTAGTTTAGGCTTTAAGGTTTATTTATTAGAAAAATGTTAGGATGATGTTAATTTGTTAGTGACATAAATTTAGGTGGATAGAAAATTCTTTAGGTGGATAGAAAATTCTTTAGATGTTTGGTACTGTACTTTTGGCTAAAATTATTAGAATTTAAAATTTAGTGTTTGCTGGGCATGGTTACTTCACGTTTGGATTAA
>PYAF01000766.1:288761-300615 GCA_007407185.1 Glycine tomentella
GATTCAGCAGGTCCCTGAGCCCATTGTTGATCCCGGGCCTGCAGCTGCTGGTACTTTTAGGCCTCCAGATGTGTCGTCGACATATGGGAGTCAGGTGTTCTATCATGATGGGACTGAGCATAGTGCCTCCTACTATTCTGCGGATGTGCCTACACCGGCGGACGCATACGGTGCAGATGTCGGCTTTGGGGATGTGCCCACTGATTGGATGCATATGAATGTGGAACAGATGCTCATGGAGTTTGATATGAGCACTACAGGCTGCGGGAGTTGGGCATCCGATGCGCCATATGTTCCCTAATCTACTGAGCATGCTATGCCAGTATATGCAGAGCAGGGCACTCCATGTCCAGCTCCGTATGTCCCATCATATGACACAGGATTTCACGAGGCAGACATGTATCGGCCAGATCCTTATCAGCCAGGTCTGTCTCAGCCAGACCCCGTAGAGGCAAGCAGTTCACACCGACCTCGAAGATGGAGGCAACCTGATAGGCAAGCGCGTCGGCAACAGTGGCCACCACCGTCTTAGTTTTAGTTGCTTGCTTGTAGCATTCGTTTGTAACATTTTTTTTTAATGATGTGTATTGTAACTATTATGTATGTTACATTTGTTTCTGTTATTTATTTTTCAGTGTACGTATTAGTTAGCGTATAATTATCGTGGACTGCACGAATTCAAGACAAAGCTTGAAACACCCCACACCTCAGTCCGATATAGTATTATTCAGGTTGATTGTATCTGTTATAATCACAGGCGTTTGGCAAGGAAGTGGCAAGGAAGCAAAGTGAACAGAGACAAGCAAAGAAAATTGCAGCTAAGGAAGTGCTTGCTGAGGCAAAACTTGAATGGGAAAACTAATTACTCAATATTACGTCTATAACCGAATCCGTTAACCGTAATCACACTATCAGGCCTAAACACTAAACATGAAGCAATTAACCCTACATAGAACGTTTATTTATAATAAGAACAATAATGTAAAACAACATATTTAGTGCACATCGGGTCATTCCATTTGCATGTCCGGTTTGCTAAAAATGGCTAAAATTTCAATGGGACCAAAACGTTTCCAGTAGTTTGATTCTGCTATGATCTTCACCACGTCTTCGTCGCTCGTCAACTCTTTTATCTGATATTCGATTGTGGTGGTCGAATATTGTGCATGGCGTGGCTGTCGGAAAAACAATTTTCTCACCAACTGTGACATGTGAATCCCATCAGGGGGAAATCCAACCGGCGCAACTTCCTTGATGACAGCCTTCAGTCTTTCCATGGTGCATGCAGAAGGAATTTGAAATCGTATTGGATATGTTCCAGTAAAGGCATAACCCACAGAACCGGCTCTTCGGGGTATGTTCCACTTTCCGTTGTAATATAGCATTGCATCATGCGTTGGAACAATTGTGGATTGAAGTAGGTTAAGTATGTCATCGGGTGTTCTGTGGATGGCACATAAAATTTCAATTGGCCCAGCACTCTACATATTGTCGCTGCACCTTAACATTTTGCAAACATCATCATCATTTGTCAGTGCAACAGAAGTAAAGAAATAGTGCTGACCAGCATGCAGAGACGGTTGTCGATAGTAGATGTTGTCAACGACATGGCCATGAGGAAGAATTAGGGTTTGCTGCAGCCTACTCTTGAGGGTTTGAAACGAACAGTCATCTGGAACTCGCATAGGAATTGGAGTTGCACATAGGAAAGAAACCCCTGTTTCGTCATGCTTCGTTGATCCATTTGATAAATGAACGCTAACTTGGAATTACCAATGTTCTGACTGTTGGTTTCTCCTAAGAATGTCATCGTATGCACACTGAAATTTGAGTGCCGAGCATGCGAGTTATATAGGCCTCAATGGCGCCCAACTTGGGCGTGTTCAACCACGCCCAAGCTGGGCCAAATGAATGACGTGTATTTGTTGGGCGTGTTCAGTCACGACCAAGTTGGGCATGTTGAATAACGCTAAAGTTAGGCGTCTTCAACGACACCCAAGTTGTGCGTATGATGTCAGAAATTGTTTGACTGCATGTAATAAACATATTGTTACATCAAATGCATACATTATCAGAAAACCAAAAAATCAAACATGATTACAATTATAACGTTATAAAGACATACAACGGCTAAGAAAATCATGAAGTCCCCCCACGACTAGGACAAACTCTCCGATTGTGGCCAACTTGCTTACAAATGCCACACCTCATACGTCTTTGGGATGTTTCAACTTCGTCCATCTCGTTACGTATTCTAGTGGACCTAGAACGACCTTTTGCTCGCAGCATCGAGCAGTCAGGTATGACGACTGGACCTTCGCCCGGTGGAATGGCCCGCTCATTACCTATTGGCTGCCATGGCACTGAATATGCCTGCACCAACTTGCTTACAAGGAAGACGTCGTCCACGTACTGAAAAAGATTTTGGTGCACATGTAAAGCAGCAGCTGCGGCATGACTGCATGGGTATTTGAATGCCTTGAATTTACCACACTGACACACTCGATCTGCAAGGGACACTGAATATGACTTGTCAGGGCCATCATCCACCTGAAATAAAGTTCGAGCAACGTTATATCTGCGTACATGGTGCCCTGATGCCGATGACTGATTACGCCTCATTGCTTCAACCACATTTTTGCAATATTGTTGTGAATGCTGAAGCTGTTGGGCGGCTGCCTCACCTCTGTCTACGAAATACTGAACCATTCGGGTGTACGTGTGTTTCACAAGAGCCGTGATGGGCATGTTCCTGGCTCCCCTTAGCACCCTGTTAACTGATTCTGCCAAATTTGTTGTCATGTGGCCGTATCTTCTCCCCTCTACATCATATGCACGTGTCCATTTCTCCTTGGGGATGGAATCAATCTATTCGGCAACCTCAGGACTTCTATCACGAAATAGTGCAAATCCGATGTCAAAGTCGACCGTCGAAGGTGTATAACCTGCAACATCATATACAACAAAATCAACATAATTCTGTTTACAAAGTTTTCTAAACCAAAAGTGTGATCTATTTCAAGGTTTTGACTCACCTAAATTCATGAGGGCCTTCTTCAGTCTTGCATCCTTGAATCTTTGATTAAAATTGCTGACAATGTGGCGCAGGCAAAACACATGATGCGCAAAACGTGGTTGCCAACCAGGATGACTTTGAACAGCAGATATGATGCTCCGTGGCGATCCGAAATGAGGCATATATTTTGCATGCGAGTAACGTGGAAGCGAATGTTAGAAAGGAAGTAATTCCAAGCTCCCAGCGTCTCCCCCTCAACAACGGCAAATGCCAAAGGAACACATTCATTATTCTCATCCTGAGTTGTGGCAACCAACAATTTTCCTTTATACTTTCCAAATAAATGAGTGCCATCAACTTGAATGATGGGTTTGCAATGGTTAAATGCCTCACAACACTGTCCAAAAGTCCAAAAAATGCGATGAAACACGCGCTTTGCCCGTACCAGTCGATTTGCAACGAAGTAATCATTCGTCTGAATATCAAAATAAGAACCTGGTGTAAAATGAAGCATGTAGTTACACCACCTGGGCAAGAATGCATAGGATTCTACCCAGTCCCCATAAACCATTGCCATTGCTTTCTGTTTCGCATACCAAGCCTTTCGATAAGAAACTTTAAATCCGAATGTGTTGGTAATCCTCTCCTGAACCAATGAGATTGACACTGATGGTTCCTCCCTAATCATTCCTAAAAAAAAAAAATTGAACAATCACATCAACAACATGCTTTGAAAACAAAGATGTCTTCGAAATGCATCATAGTAAATTAAAACATACCAACAACCAGTGAGGCAATTACGTCAGCATCAAGCTGTCTGTGACCCTGTGAAACATGATCATTCAAGCAATTGTGTTTTCCACCCCATTTTGAAACAACTCACTTCTCACGGAAAATTGGTTTAATAACCCTAACCCTCCAAGGGCAACCATCAGTATGCGCAACACACTTCATGGAAAACTTGTCAGGCTTGCTCTCAACCACAATTGCTTCTTGATGCTCCTTCATCAAGTTATGCTTCACTGCTAATTGTGCTTCCTTTTTCGAGTCAAATTCTTGTTTCACAAACAAATCATCCCCTAGCTGCCACGGAACCCGAACCAGAACCGCTAAAAGAGTCTTGTTCGGGTGGGTAACTCCAATCAATATATGTATAATGAGGAATTCCTTGCCAGAAAGGAATCGCCTCAGCAGCTGCACAGTGAACGTCAGTTTAAGTAACGGTATCAACTAAAAACAATTAGACAACCCTAACCTGTCACCCAAATACCCAAAACCCTAAACCCCAATCAAACCCTAAACCTCAACAGCAACCCATAAACCCCAACGAAACCCTAAACATCAACAGCAACCCATAAACCCCAACCAAACCCTAAACCTAAACAGCAACCCATAAACCCCAACCAAACCCTAAACCCAACAGAACGCACTAAACCCCAACCAAACCATCTAAACCCTGCACACTTTCGGTTAAACAGGATACACTTATTTAACCTAACAAAATAACATCATTTAATGGACATTAAAAAGCATATTAATAAACAATATAAAACAATTTAAATGCCAAAACATTCTAATTCACATCGTAAGCTAATTTACCTTGTTCTGGTTGACTCGAAGCACCCTCCGCATGATGACAAGTTTCAGATGGCCCCACATTAACATCTTCCTGATGTACACCAACATCCTCATCCTCATCCGACGCACTAGCATCCTCCTCAAGAAGCCGATCTTCCATTGCGATATTTTCATCATCGTCATCCTCTTCATCCTCATCCATGACCCAAGTCGGGTCATGTGAATCCTTCTGAGACACGTTCAACTCTCCGCCAACAAATGGTGCCCCTCCAGCAGCATACGATGCACCTTCAGTAGCATACGATGGCCCTTCACCAGCATATGATGATGTACGATGTGGAACTCCCTGGATGGGTAAAGCAACATCCTCAACTTCTGTGATATCGACGTACAACTCCAAAAAATCTTTCCTTCCCTGGTTGCAAAATTCTTCTAGTACCAACTCGACGTCTTCATCATCCATTATTTGAAACCCCATGAACTTCTCGTGTTGCCATAATCTTCCAGTCAACAAAGTGATTGACTGGTTGATATTCAGAGGTAATTTTTGTCGTATCTTTTCATGCAATTCACTCAGGGTTGACGTACGTCGCACAGAGGTTCCTCATGTTTTCCCTTCAAAAATCACACCCTGTTGGCCTTGATATTTTCTTCCATTCCAATATAAGACAACGCGAACAGAATTACCACCTGAACTCATGTTTCTCGTCACTGACAACACCTTCAAAAATATATGAAAAAACACCAGAATGAGGGCAGTTTATCAGAGGCAGAGAACACTGGAAGCCAATATGTGAAGGAACTGGGGGGGGTCCTTATTTATAGATTTGGGGTTGCTGTAACATGCCTGGATTAGGCATGTTACAACACGCCCAATCTAGGCGTGTTGTAACATGCCTAATCCAGGCATGTTACACAGCCCCATTTCTGTAAATATTTGTGAAACAGCCCCTTATCGGTAAATATTTTGAAAAAAAACACCATTTAGGTTCTTTTACCCTCAAGCAAATCTTTCATATTGCATGAGCAAATTAAGGATACCCCCTATGTCCGAGTTATTCCTGTTGTTGGTTTTGGAAAATTTAAAGGTATATGATTTGATAAACTAATCAACTGGAACTTGGTGTGCAAGCTTTATTCATGATATTTTAACATTCCCGATGCTCAACAAATTATGTCCCTGCCTAGTTTTATTTTTTTTATCAGCAAAAAGCAAATATTAAACACACTAGAAGTGTATAAAATTACATCAAAGTTCAGAACGGAACTCCGAAAGCAAATAAGGAAGAAATGTACTCCAATAGAATCAAGGCTAAAGCCTAGCTCTCAGGAGAAGATCGAAGAACGAGCCCCTAAAAACAATTCATATAACACTACATGACCAGACTCCCCCCACTAATATCATTACCTGAACCGCAAAGCAAAGCCACCCTGTAGAAGACTGAATCTTAACTTATACAGCTAAATCCAGCATAAGAATAGATTCAACTCTACACGTATACATATGACCAACAAGGAAGTTGTGAAACGCCTAATATCTTCCCTATCCACTCCAATGCACCCAAATCTACTTTTGTGAAAATTGACTTTCAATTTGAATACAAGTTCAAAGCACCTCAACACACTTTTTACAACAACCATATTATCCATGTTGAACTCTCCAACAAAAATTGTGTCGTCCCGCCATATTGTAACAAGTTCACCTCCACCTCCTAATCCCTCACTTTGAACCCTCTATATATGTTTTTTCTTATTGCCTCCCTCTTTAGTCCACTTAACCCTTCCGCTACAATAGTGAAAAGAAAAGGTACTAGAAAATAACCTTGTCGAAGCCCTCTTTGCTCATGAATTCTTTAGAAGGACTTTCATTAACTAGGATGGATACCGAGCTAGAAACTAGACACCCATGGATCCAATGAATCCATTTGTCATGGAATCCTACTCTTTTCAACATATATAGAAGAAACCTTCAACATACTAAATCACATGCCTTTTCAAAGTCCACTTTGAAGATCATACACTTTGTTTTCTTCCTCCTAGCTTCATTCACAACTTCCTTGCCTAGTTTCTTGAGCAATGATGAGGATGAAGTGATTTTTTGAATCTTAAAAATATGTCAATTTTTTTTGTTAAATCCACTTAGTATCACATTATGCAGATAATCAAACTTATCTTGAAAATGGTGATTGGTTGTTGATTTGGTGCCATAAAATCCCACAAAAATGAAGCTGTTAATTTGGAGAATAGCTAGAAGTTGTCTTCCCACTAGGCATCGCCTTCAAACAAAGGGAGTTCAATGTCCAATTACTTGTCCTTTTTGTGAATTTCACCCAGAAACTGATTGACATGCATTCATTGTTTGTGATCATGCAAGGATAGTTTGGAATGACTTGGGACTTTGGCTTCTTTTACAACATTCAGTTGACAGTGTAGAAGAAATCAAGGAATAGATTGTTATGTTCTTATTTTGTATTTATTCTCTACAATTTAAAGTAATTGAACTATTTTAAATCCTCTTTGCCTAAATATTCCCCATTTTATATATATATATATATATATATATATATATATATATATATATATATATATATAACTTGGGGGCATTTGTTTTACAAAATCTTGAAGGATTCTCGTTATTGTGGATATGAGAATATATATTATGATGTTTGTTTGAAAGTAATCCAAAAATATTTTGTAGTATCTTGTAGTCAAAAAATATTTCCACCCTTGTTCCATAGGAATTAATTCAATACAAAATCAACATAAGCATGTAAATCTCACTTTCTTGGGAATATGGTCTCACTTTCTTGGGAATATGGTTTCCTAAGTTGTGAGAATCATATTAATTATGTAAAAACTCTATTATACCTTTAATATCAATACCTATTATCTTATGTGTCTACGATTTTATTTTTATGGAAATCTCTCTACAATTTTATGCTAATGTATATTCCCACTTACATAAGATCTTATTCTCGCCTGAATTTTATTCACTCGTGGTGCTTTATAAGCCAAGTTTAGAAAAAAATTGTAAGATTCTTCCCTGCTATTTCCAAACTGCAGTGTATAGCCTTGTGTCTTGTTGTGTAGGTTCATACAAAAAGTTTTTTAATACAAAAAGGATATTATAGTTATATAACATATATTCCTAGAAAAAAATGTAAACCAAACACATTTTTAAAATATTCTCGGGAATATAAAAATGATTCCAACCAATTTTAACGGTTAAACAAATATATTTTTGTTAAAATACCCATGAATGTCATTCTCATCTAATGTTCCTATGAAAAACATTTCCTATAATCTTACAAGATTCCATAAAACAAACCCTCCTTGGTAAAAAAAAAAAAAACTTCTATGAATTTTTTTACTATTAATTCTTTTTTTAAGGGAAAATATTAGTTTTGTTAGAACTGTCAATTGGGAGAATTTAAATCTGCGACCTCGCCCTCTCCTCTTTCTCTCTTTGCCCTTCGATAACCATTCACTATTAATTCTTTTAAATCACTGTATATCATATCTGATTCAATACCTTAAATGATTTGACCACAAAATAAGATGTTAGAGTAATATGCAAAAATAAATTAATTGAAAGACTTGAGCAATTATAAAAACTAGTGTTGGACCTATGCACATGTACGTTTTAAAAAAAAAATTGAAAGAAAGAGAAAGATTGACTAAGAGACACAAAAATATTAAAAATGAAAAAAATATAAGTTTTAAGTCTAGCAAACACATGGCAGTTGGTTGGACATATTATATATATATATATATATATATATATATATATTATTGTACACCATCCCGGATAAATATCCTAGGAGTGCCAATTCTATTAGAAAGATAATTTTGCCTTAAACATTTATGTCACAAGATTCAATGCTTGAGGAGCTATACATCGTCTAATAGATATCCCAAAAGTGTCGACTTTATTGGAAAGATAATTTGACCTTAAGCATTTACGCCACAAGGTTTAATGCTTGAGGGGGTGTACACCGTCCGGAATAAATATCCCGAGAATGTCAACTCTAGCAAAAGGAGTGACTTGCCTTTGTGCGTCTATGCCACTAGTTTAATACTTGTGGAATTGTACATCGTCAAGAATGAACTTCTGGATGATTGATTCATCTCGATGACATCAGGCAGTCGGAATGGCCCTCGACTCACTCCATGACTGAGAAGGTGAAATGATTGGAAGTACAATACGGTGTGGTACCCTAGAGACATGGCGACAGGATCAAAGTATCATTGCTGGCTGACATGTCAAACGCACACAATCACACACCTTGTATCGTGTACAAGGGGGACAAGACTGAGGCCGCACAATGGTGGGGAGAAAAGGAACTAATAAGACTACAACATGTGGATGATGTTGCTGAAGGACACCGTGTATAAATAGCAGGCGAGCTACAAGGCTCACCTCAGGCTCATGGTTAGACAAATTTAGGAATAGATGTTGATATTGACTTTAAGTTATAATTCTCCGTTCTCTCTTCTTGGTGTTCATTGACGTGAACAATTATCAAACAATCAAAACAACATCTTAATCATAATTATAAAAGATTGAAAATATATATTCGACTAAAAAATCCAAAGAGAAAAAGAAATATTCAAGTAAAAAATATTAGTAAGGAATTAGATAACTTCATGGGTTTTTATTTTTCTCGTATCATTTATTCAATTCAGTAGCAATATAATGGATATAACAGGAAAAAAAATAGAATTTGAGTTAGAAATGTTCCATTTTGTTTGAAGTGGTCATGCTAAGTGAAAAATAATCATAATCTTTCACCATTAACTTTTGTTTTTTTTTTTTTTAAGGAGAACTTTTGTCATTTCACTTATACTGAAGAGTGAAAAGAAATACTTGACTTTAATGTGGACTGAAATCGAAAAGGTCACAAGGACAGTGGCATTCAACTTCTCAGTCGCGAGCCCACAATTGTTGCGAAATGGCAAGTGTACCGTTCGTTTCAAGTAATAGAGTGAGTAAGTAGAGTATCGTATCCACAGAGATTGATCCTAATTTTATCGTAACTCACGATCTGAGAGATTAGAAGAAAACAATATGTTTGAAAAGTAGTGTTGTATTGTATTTTGGAATTAAGTGAATTAAATGACAGAAATTAACAAGAATTTAAAAGCAAATTTGAATTGATTGTAATGCAGTTGAGAGAAATAATTGTAGTTAGAACACAATCCCCTTTGATCCCTACCTCTTTCACTTGATTGGTTATCAATTTCAATTACTTCTGATTACTCAGAGGATATGTCTTTCCAAATTTAGTTAAATCATAATTCCTTAGCAATTTAACCCTTTAACCCGATCAAAAATCCTAATTCCTTAGCGATTCCTATCAAGCTAAGCATTTAAAAGAATATATCATAAAGTTCTGCAATCATACATCCCTATCCCTAGACAATGTAAAAACTGTTATTTTACTCATGTCAGAAATTAGAATCCCAACATCCCTATTGCGAACCCTAATTCTCAGAACTTAAATAGAATGGTCAATTCTAAAAAAGAATATAACAATGAAGAACAAAGTAAAACAAAGCAATCATAATAATCTCATATTGATACCAATCAAATTACAGAGGAGTTCACATTGGTTCTTGGCCCTAACTACAATAAAAAAAATTAGCTAGACATGTTCATGTCTAACCTCAAAGAATATAAAGAGAGCAGAAGCATTAATTCTCTTCAATCTCTGGTCTTGATCTTCTCTCCACTGTGTCTCTGTCTATATTTCTGTGTGTCTTTCTATTGGCCTCCTAAGTCCCTATTTATAATTTCATGTCCATATAGTTAATTAGGGTAACTAAACCCTTCTGGTGCTTTATTTTTGTGACAAATCTTTCTTTGTTATGCTTCTTTCTTTCTTTTTGACTTTGAAATAAAATAGTAATAAAATGAGATAAAAATAAATAAATAAATAAATTTACTTAATTCTAATATATATTGCTAATTATTGATTGAATTATAACTAAATTAACCCTAAAAATTAATATGTGCTAGTAGCATATCAGATAACTTCATGGATTTTTATTTTTCTCGTATCGTTTATTCAATTCAGTAGCAATATAATGGATATAACAGGAAAAAAATAGAATTTGAGTTAGAAATGTTCCATTTTGTTTGAAATGGTCGTGCTAAGTGAAAAATAATCGTAATCTTTCACCATTAACTTTTGTTTTTTTTTTTTTTTTTTTTTAAGGAGAACTTTTGTCATTTCACTTATACTGAAGAGTGAAAAGAAATACTTGACTTTAATGTGGACTGAAACCGAAAAGGTCACAAGGACAGTGGCATTCAACTTCTCAGTCGCGAGCCCACAAGAGATGTAACAAACTGGAAAACGTGTGACATGCTCCCTGAGTCTTCTATCCGGCAACTCGAATCCTTTGTCGTCCTTTGTCTTCTTCTTTTCAATGAATTTGTTTTCCTTGTCTACGTCTTAAAATACACTACAGATAAAAAAAATTCTTCTTAAAATACACTTAATTAAGAGACTTCATCAATACCAACATAGAGGGATTATATATTTTTTAAGTTGGTATAATTTCTTTCTTGATTAATACTACTATATCTTTCCACAAAACTCAAGAGTTAATATTTTTATTTGTCATGTTATTGATATAATATATTACTCATTTTGTCAATAAACAAAAATAACTTATAAACTATTAAAATGTCTTGTTAAGCACATCTTTTTTTCATGAAATTTAGAGATATACTAAGGCCAATTGAAGAGAGCAATCCCAATTAAGTTGACACCCAATTTTCTACGACCAAACCAACATGCTAGCTCCATTATATTAACAGCTACAAGTAATTTGTCAACTATTAAAATGTCTTACTAAATACATCCAAGTACCCGAGTCTTCTAGCTAAAGTGTATTGAACAATTCATTTTACATAATAAAATAATAAATTTTAATTATTAATGAGAAAATCAAATCGGTACTATAGATATATGCATAGCAAATAATTGATATACTATAATATTAATTATTAATTCTATCATTGAATAAGATTATTTTACTAATAATCTCTTTAGAAAAGTCAATTTCTAAGATTAGTAATAGAAAAAATATTTACAATATATATTTTTAGAATAATTAAAAAGCTTTTGCACGGTACACACGAAATTTCTGTTTTTATTTTGAAACTAGATAAAATTCACAAATATATAGTATACAAAATGATAAAATGAGTTATAGTCATTATTAAAAAATCAACCGACTAAATAATGAAAA
>PYAF01000766.1:308700-345301 GCA_007407185.1 Glycine tomentella
TCAATTAATTATTAAACTGCCCTGTAAATAAAAATTAGAATAATTAAACTTAAAATAATCCAAATTAATTAAAATATGAATTATTGGTCTAATTAAATCCCAAATGAGAAACAATGCAAAATATAAACAATTAAGCACAAGTTAGGGATTAGAATGAGTACAAAAAGATGAGTAATTAGTGATAAATAGTGACTCATCATTGACCATGTGTGTTCAGGAAGAGGAAAGGTTACTAATGGAAAAGGGTGAGAGGGTGGACTTGACCACCTTTGGAAAAAAAAAAGAGAGGCATCAAGTTAATCAAAAGGGAAATATTTTTGCTCAGCCAATGATGAAGAAGAAGTCAAAGTGTTTCTTCTACAAGAAGAAGGGACACATGAAGAAAGACTGCCAAAAGTTTAAGAATTGGCTCAAAAAGAGAGGTACTCCTTTTGTTTTTGTTTGTTATGAATCTAATCTGATTAATGTTAACCATAACACTTGGTGGATTGATTGTGGTTCTACAATCCATGTTTCTAATATTTTGCAGGGTTTGGAAAACCTAAGGAGGCCAATGGGAAGTGAGCAATACATCTATTCAGGAAGCAAGATGAGTTGACATGTAAAGGCCGTTGGGACATGCAGTTTAGTTTTAAGTAGTGGTTTTATTTTGCATTTAGAAAAGACTTTATGTTCCTAGTTTTTTTAAGAACTTGATTTCTATTTCAAGACTTATACCTTTGGGATTTTATTTAATTTTTTGGATTATGGTTTTACTTTATTGAATAAATCTGAAATTGTTGGCTTTGGTGAACTACATGATGGTCTTTAGTCTATTGATTTACAAGATGACAATGCTTATAATTCTATGTATGTTTCTGCTGGGTTAAAACTATGTATTGTAAATGAGGATTCCTCTATGTTGTGGCACCGAAGATTGGGACACATATCCATTGAGAGAATTAAGCGATTAGTAAATATCAGGATACTTATTACTTTAGATTTTCTTGATTGTGAGACTTGTGTGGATTGCATTAAGGTAAGCAAACTAACAAGTTTAAAACTTAAGCAAAAAGGAGTTCAAACATATTGAAGACTATTCATACAGATATTTGGTTTCCAGACATGGACACGAGTACTCTGAGATACTTTATCACCTTCATAGATGATTACTCACAATATATGTATGTTTATTTACTTCGTTCTAAGGATGAAGCTTTGAACGCCTTTAAAGTTTTTAAGGCTGAAGTAAAGAAATAATGTGGAAAACAAATTAAGATTGTGAGATCAAATAAAGGTGGAGGTACTATGGTAGGTACACAAAGAGTGGATAAGAACTTGGTCTATTTGCAAAATTTCTTCAAGAACATGGGATTGTTGCCCTGCATACTATGTCTGGTTCTCCATATTAGAATGGTGTGACAGAAAGAAGAAATCAAACTTTAATGGACATAGTGAGAAGTATGAGGAGCAATACAAAATTTTCTCAATTCTTATGGATTGAAGCACTCAAGACAACAGTGTATATATTAAATAGATTTTGACGAAGCCTATCTCAAAGACATATTCTGAGTTATTCAAAGGTTGGAAACCTAGTTTGCAACATATACATGTTTGGGGATGTCCATCTGAAGTGAGAATTTACAACCCACAAGAGAATAAGCTAAACTCAAGGACTATTAGTGGGTATTTCATTGGATATGCTGAAAAGTCTAAGGTTATAGGTTTTATTGTCCATCTCACAACACTAGGATTGTGGAATCAAGAAATGCAAAATTTCTTGAAAATGACTTGATCAGTGGGAGTGATCAACTTCAAGAAATACTTTTCAAAATGATCATTATAAGGCTTAACCCTCTAGATCAAGTGACAGATTGGTAGTCATTCATGCCCCTCAAATTCAAGCGGGTGTTAAACAACCAATAGTTGAAGTTCCACAAGTCGTTGAAGATGATCATGTAGATCAAGCTATTAACGAGGAACAAGTCAATGTTGAACAACCTATTGAACAACCAGTTGAACAACAAGTTCCTCAACAAGATAATGATGCAGAATTAAGAAGGTTTACTAGAGTCAAAAGGTCAACAATTCCTAGGGATTATCAAGTGTACTTGTAAGAATTAGACTATAACATTGGAGCCAAAAATGATCCTTAAATGTTTTCATAAGCCGTGAGTTCTAAGGAATCAAACTTATGGTATAATGTTGTGAAAGATGAGATGGATTCCATGGCATCTAACCATGGGATCTCATTATGTTGCCTAATGGTGTAAAAGTTATAGGATGTAAGTGGGTATTTAAAACAAAGAAAGAATCACAAGGCAACATTGAGAGATATAAGGCAAGACGTATTGCCAAAGGATTCACTCAAAGAGAAGGAATCGATTACAAGAAGACATTCTTTCCCGTATCAAAGAAAGATTCTCTTCGAGTAATTATGGCATTAGTAGCTCATTTTGACTTTGAGTTACATCAAATGGATGTGAAAACAACATTCCTCAATGGTGATCTAGATGGAGAGGTTTACATGAATCAACCTAAAGGATTCTTCTCTAGTGATAGTGAGCACTTAGTCTACAAACTTAATAAATCCATATATGGATTGAAACAAGGTTCCCATTAGTGGTACTTAAAATTTTATGAGGTTATATCTTCATTTGGTTTTGCAGAGAACGTCATGGATCAATCTATATACCAGAAGGTTAGTGGGAGTACGATTTGTTTTCTTGTTTTATACGTGGATGATATGTTGCTTGCGGCTAATGATAAGGGTATGCTATATGAGGTGAAACATTTCTATTGAAGAAATTTGATATGAAGGATATAGGTGAGGCATCTTGTGTCATAGGCATTAAGATCCATAGAGAAAGATCTCAAGGCATTTTGGATTTGTCTCAAGAGGCATATATCAACAAAGTTTTAGAAAGGTTTAACATGAAAAATTGTTCACCAAATGTGGCTCCATTGTGAAGGATGATAGACTTAAGTTGAGTCAGTGCCCGAAAAATAATTTTGAGCGAGAACACATAAAAAATATTCCATACGCTTCAACTGTTGGAAGCCTTATGTATGCTCAGGTTTGCACCAGACTTGACATTGCATTTGCTATTGGAGTTTTGGGAAGATATTAGAGTAATCCAGGTATTAACCACTAGAAAGCTGCAAAGAAGGTAACGAGATATCTTCAAGGAACAAATAACTACATGCCCATGTATAGACAAACTGATGATTTGGAGGTGATTGGCTACTCTGATTCAAACTTTGTTGGTTGCATTGGTACCAAGATATTTACTTCTAGTTATGTTTTTATGCTAGTTGGTGGAGCTATATCTTAGAGAAGTGTAAAGCAGTCCTTGACTACTACTTCCAATATAGAGGTCGAGTTCTTTCTTGTTTTGAGGCTACCTCACATGATGTATGGTTGAAGAGTTTTATATTGAAGCTTAGAGTTGTAAACTCTATTTCTAGGTCGTTGAAGTTGTACTGTGACAATGCTAATGTGGTGTTTACGGCTAAGAACAACAAGAGTGGAAGTCGAAGTAAGTCTGTCGACATTAAATATTTAATAGAATGTGCTAAAGAAAATAAAGTGCTTATTGAACACGTTAGTATTTAGTTGATGATAGCTTATCCTTGACTAAAGGCATGCCACTAAAGAATTTTAAGAATCATATGTAGTACGGATGAGACTTAGTTCCATGGCATGATATTTATTGTATGTACAATTATTATTTTGATGAAACTCTTATTTAGTTTGATGTTTTCACATTTATTTTGTGCACATATTTAATTATCTCGAGAAATATCATTTAGTTTTGACCTACAATAAACATGTAGTTTATTCATTAAGTTAAGAGCTAGTGTTGAGAGACTTGATATATTGTAATACATGGGAGATAATATTCACTATTAGAGGACCTATCACTATGATTCATATATTTGGTTTCTTGTTATGATTGATAATAGAATAAATGAACCAAGTGGGAGAATGTTTGTTGTTGGTTATTTTCGATATTCAAGGAACAAAATATATGATTTGTTTCACATTCAAAGTGAGTGGAAAAAGTTAATTTTATTGTTGAATTTGGTCCATTTTTCAACCTTAATTCAGACTCATTATCAATACTAATGTTTTGAATGAGATCATGTGCGGCTTTTATGGTTCCCACTAACCTCTTGATGTATGGCTGAACCCATTACCCATTAGTTTTCCCGAATCTACCTTGCAATGAAACTCAATCTTCAAGCAAACTTCAAGAACACAAAAGTTGTACAGCATTTCATGTGAAATCCTGACTAGTTGGAAGCTTTTAATTGCAGCAATGGAAGATGGAAGAAAGGTTAGGGATGAAGGTGAAACACACTATGGAGAAGCTCTCCAATAAGTCTAGGAAGAATCATCACAATAACATTGAGAAGTCATTGATAAGACTCAAGAAGTTTTTGCACAAGAACAAGAGAGAAACTCTCACACAAATTTCAGATTTGTATTAATGAACCAAAGTTAGTTACAATCAGTTTTGGACCAGCTTATATAGGCCACGAAATTAAAAAGCAAATGCAAGAGATATGCAAATGAAGCTTGTAGTGCACACTTAGAAGCCTAATGCAAGCTAAATGGAA
The DNA here is from genome assembly GCA_007407185.1 of Glycine tomentella. Taxonomy (NCBI): domain Eukaryota; kingdom Viridiplantae; phylum Streptophyta; class Magnoliopsida; order Fabales; family Fabaceae; genus Glycine; species Glycine tomentella. The sequence continues at coordinate 313,303 of PYAF01000766.1, forward strand.
GTGACTCTTGGCTGACCCAAACCATGCCTAAGGTGCAGTATTTTAAGCCTTAAGGTGCAGCCAACAATTACACACAAGTGCACATACAATGCTTTACACAAATGCCTCTAAATGTCTTTTTATTGCAACTATTTTTGCTACTAACAAGTGCTGGAGTTTATGGAATTAAATTGAACTTGAGGCATCAAAATCCAGCCCTTGTTATCCTTGAGTTGGTGTGCTTCATGCTTGTTCAAATTAGCCTTGATGTGGTCTTGAAGTGCTTGAGTTCTAGCCCTTGTCATGGTCCTTTAAAACTCACCAAAGGAAGTGTTTCAAGCTCTCCTTTTAGACATTTAGATTGCCATGGGCCTCCATCACCTCTCCACATTTTGAACTCCATGATGGGTAGAGTTCTATATAAGAAGTCTTGCTCACTGTTTTGGGTCACACTCACTAAGCCTATTGCTCCTTCAGAAAACAAAACATCATCATGTTGAGTCAATGAAGGTTTAGAAAAGCCATAACCGTCCAACGTCTATGTACGTTGGAGCTTGCAATGGCTAGAGGTTAGTTTTCGATTATGCTTCCGCTTTCAGTTTGATCTAAATGTGTTTATTTGTCAATTTGTTAACATGTTATGATCACCTTTAAGTCTTACACTTCCACCAAATAAAAAAGGAAAAAATCTCATGTTATCTTTCCTCATGCTAAAAATTAAACAATGATATAAAGTTCATATTTTTTTATACATAATATTGGTGCAGAGTATCCACCAACATTGTTGATGAGTAATCTCCATCAAAAAATCTAATTAATCACCTTTATTACGATCTTTTCTCTCAATCATATTTTTTTATGTATAAGATTCAAACTCAAAATCTTACTTAAAAGGATCAAATGTAATACCACTTATCCCAATACTTGGTTCGTAAACACTAACATTCATATAAATATGTAACAATATTTATAATTGTATAAGAACATTAAAAGGGGACAAAAATATCGATTTAAGTAAGGCTATCTTTATCAATGTGTAAACATGTTATCGTTCGAGCTTTATCGGAGTGCCTTTTTCGAATGCCAAATTTAGACTTGCTGTCCTTGTCTATTCAATTCTTCCAAAAGGCTTCACTTCTCCAATTGTTATTCCATTTCCCTTTTCCTATTCTATGACTTAATACGACAGCAACAAATCTTAGCTATTTTAAGGTGGTATCTTAGAAGAGTAAAGAAGGCTCACCCAATTTGGGTCCAACAAGATAAAAAGATAAGGTCATAAGGTGAGATTAGGTGAGGTTTTCCTCTAACTCCTTTAGTACGTCCTTCCCAAAACGTATGCCTATGCTATACATCCAAAAGGAGCCAATAAATCCAATCCCTATAAAAGTAAAGTCAAGAAAGAATGGACTCACGTCATTATTTTGAAAATCAAACCTGGTTACATATAAAATAATTAAAATATACTTTAATATTCACTTTTTTACTATAAAAATTGATTTTATTTTCTTGAAATGATATTAATTTTTTCTTGCGCAATTTAATGTCTCATTTTTGTGGCATATATTTGTCTTGTGATCAATCAATTCAATATTATTTTCTTTAATTAGTTATTTAATTTAATTCTGACTGATCTTATAATTAGCCTTGGTAATAATTTTCTTTATTGGACTAAGAATTTGAGTTAAGATAAATGACTTAGAACAACATGATCACATGAGAGTGGAGACTTCAAAAGCCTTTGGGCTCACAATGGGATGCGATGTTCTCTTGCACATCGGGTCAAAAGCTAAATATTATCCCTGATCATGTATGTTAGATGCCATGCTGCCATCAGTATTCAAACCACCACAAGCAGTCGATGTTAAGTATTAGAGTAATAAAATAATATCTTATAATTAAAGTTAAAGATGACGAAAAAACTAATATTTTAATGTAAATAACTCTTAACTGATGAGGAAGACATCATAAGAAAGATCACAGAAATACTTTAATTAGGTGGAAGAAAAATTATAACCTCTATAAATATAAGGAGAAAGTTATTACAATATCTCTTAATAGGATAATACACTTATACAATAAGAGGACAATCTTATAAATCTTTCTCTCTTAAAATGGAATGCACAAATGAGAAAAATGACTTGCTATTTATAGGCAAAGATTTGAGTATATGCATTGAGTACCATGACAAAATTTCTACGTACCCTCCAACCAATTCCTATTCCTAGCACACGTAGAAGTAAAAATTTTACTAGTCGTTCCTTTTTAACTTTACATGCCACTGGCTTTAAGCCCCTACGACCTACGGTTTCATAGTCGAGTTATGATGGAATTAAATTCAAATAAGGATACCTAAGGTAACATGGACATCACATCAACATTGACCCGACATCATGTCGCAAGGAGATCAATTCATATGCCTAGTATATGTAGAGATAAAATTTTACTAACCATTCCTTTCTAACTTTGCATACCACAAAACATACTTTAAACTCTTACGATTTCACAGTCTAGTTATGATGAACACTACTATACATCGTATATTTAAGGTCGGTTATTTAAGCCATACAAAGACAGTTTTGAAACCGTCTTTGTAACTACACGTCGTCGAAAAGGGGACCCTACAATGACGGTTACCCAAGACCGTCTTAGAAACCATTTTTTGATTTTTTTTTTTTTTAAAAGAAGACCCTACAACTATGGTTTTTAAAAAAAACCAACTTTGAATGGCAAGATTCAAAGACGGTTTTTAGCATAAAACCGACTTTGAATTTCATTTATTTAAAAAAAATAATTTAGGGAAAATAATTTAAGACGATTGTTTAAAAAAATCAACTTTGAATGGCAAGATTCAAAGACGGTTATTTAAAAAAACTGACTTTGAATTTCATTTATTTTAAAAATAATAAATTATGTAACCATTTGGCAGCAGCTATGGGATCATATTCCCTATGGAAGGAGGGAGGATCATGCTTCCGGAAGGCGATAAGTATCCTTCCTCTAGCCGCTGTATCCTCCTTTGTATCAGCCTGGGATGACACCTCTCTGGTACTGAGGCCCATCAAAGTGATGGCTACCTCCACCCTGGTGGCGACTACCCTCGCCTTCAGGTGTCTGCTGTGTAGGGAATACTCTATCTTCCCTACGTCGAGCTCTCAACTCAGCCATGAGCTCTTTATTTGTCTTTAACAAGGCTTCATTAGCCTGTCTACTTGCTGCAAGCTCCTGCTGCACAGCTGCCAAAGCAGCTACAAACGGGTCGGGTTGTTCCTCAGTACCCGCCCTCTCACTGGTATTCCGGGTCCTCACCATGATACTGCACATATAATATAACAGAATGAGTTGATCAGGCTCACACTTAACATCACACATGCAATAATCATGGTGTACACCCAACCACACAGAGAAAACATGAAATTCATCTTATATTGCTTCCTTAAACACTGCTCTGATACCATAAAATGTAACACCCCGTGTGCACCTGGCGTATTCACATTATACAATATCAGAGGAACGCAGCAAGCATGGAAATAAATAATAAAGGAAGCCTGAATCCAATATAAATACACTTTTATACATATATGGTGAATTTATATCATATACAGGGTACATCATTCTCAAAACTATACAAATTTTCCCTAGGTATCAAAATACAAACAAAATAAACAAAATCTGAGATGACAAACTCAGTCATCTAAACCTAGGGTTATCTTCACACTATCCCAGCTCAGGCCTCTTGCCTTGGGATCTCTCAGTGACTGTAGTCTCTGTTCCTGCAACATAATCCCCAAACAGGGGTGAGATAATCATCCCAGTAAAGTCAGGGTTCTCAGAGGTTTCCCTTCCCCTGGTTCACTTCCCAACATATAAATACATGTACATATAACATAATATAATAGAAATCAGATTATACAATCAGCCTTCACGGCTCACAAGTACAAGCTATATTCACATGGCATCTCAACACAAACATATGCAACAACACACAATGCCTGAGAGAGATCATCCACCGAATGGGTACATTCTCTCAGGACTTTTCACCGAGTACCTGAATAGGATCATCCACCAAGTGGGTACATCTACTCAAGACTCCCTTCATCTATGCCTGAATAGGATCATCCACCGAGTGGGTACATCTACTTAGGACTTGCCACCCAATACCTGAATAGGATCATCCACAAAGTGGGTACATCTATTCAGGGTTTACATGGACGCCTATGGATTATCCCAAGGGAGATCATCCACCGAGTGGGTACGTTCCCAAGGGATCCATAGTTCCTCATCCTACTGGCCAGTAAGTTCTCACACAATCAAACCATATATCATCATCATAATCAATACAACATACACTATCTCAGTGTAAAAATACAAGCATATACCTATCTCAGGGTCGAGCTAGCACTCAATTGCCAGCAATCATCAAGACATTTCATCAGTATCAAACACATGTTTCATTATTATAGCATCATATAGCATCAACATACAAGATACATCAAATAACCATTCATTTGGGTGCAATGACACAAGCAGGGGAAACATTCCCCAAGAACACTGAGCTTACCTGGTCGCAGCTCAGAATCAGCTCCCCTAGCCTCGTGGTGACCTCCACCAGTGCTATGCGTCTCACGCCCTACAATAGGCATGAAATAGACAATCAGAAACGGTATTCAACCGTTTATAGGGAAGGTAACACCCTTCTTTTCATAATCAGGTTCTGTCTTCTAACTTAAAGTTTATCATAGCCTAACTTCTACTAGGCAATGTATCAACCCTCAATTGTCTGCCTCAGTCTGACTAAGGCCTTAGAGTCCCTTTAAGACTCTGTACAGATCAATTCAAAGCTTCATTTATACCAAAAACCAACAGTTGTTCAACTCAGCCAAAACATATATATGAACATGTTTTCACCATTTATTTGGCCTTATGAACAACTTTGTAAAGGTACTTAAGTTCATACATGTCATAGTACCTCCTATTCGCACACACTTCTTCCTCCCAAAGTCAAACTCAAGCTTCATCACAATTCTAGTTTCAAGGTTCCATATCTCTCAGAGCAACCTCCTGACTATCCTTTTCTAAAGAATCTAAGTCTAATTCCAGCCCTATCATCAATTGGTTACTATTCATCCATTCTCCCATTCCACAAATCAAACGGTTAAAACATGAGTTTCTTACCTTAGATCAATAGAGGAAGGCTGGAGAAGTCTCTCTCCTAACTCTGGCGTCCTTGGGCCAGCTTCCTTTCTCCTCCAAAGCTCAGCTCTCTCTCAAGAAACTCAAGGAATGGGTTTCTCTCCAACTAAGCTGAAATTTGGCTTTTATTTGGTTCTAATTAAGGTTAGAGGTGATTATGAGGTGTTTATATGGTTTATGATGAAGGTATGAAGCTCTTAGAGTGCATCAATGGCTGCTTGGGCTCAAGGAAGAAGATGAATAGTGTTTTGGCATTCAAAAACGTGTGAATAGCCTTTTATATTGGTCCTGACCGATATGCCGCGCCCTTGGCACCACTTTGGCGCTCCTAGCGCCAATTTTCAGCATCTATGGCGCTCTTAGCACCAGACTCCGTCGCTAAATCCGTCGCTAATTCTGTCGCTAAATCTATCACTAAGACTTTTGCGACAGAATTTTATAAATTTAAATTTTTATTTCTTTTACTTCTTTTTATAAAAAGTCTAGGTTATTATAATATGCATGCATAACGAATTCTACTTGTTTTCCAATATCAAGTTTTTGCGATTAAACAACATTATTGGATTGCAAACAACAAATGCTTCAATAAAGAAACTAGAAAGAACAAAAGAAGTGAAATTCTGGACAATTTGGTTTTTCCAATAGCAACAACATTAAGATGATCACCATAGCACAGCTTTGACTTGAAAATTCTTGTATTATCATTGGACAGGGAACTAAGCAGATAAGCCTACACTAGAGTCATTAAAACTTACTTGAAGAAGTACTTCTTTTCCATCACGCAAAACTGCACCTGGTCACATGTGCCGAGAAGGAATACTTAGAACATAAAATACTCACTATTGAAATATCATCTCAATTAAAGCACAACAATTAAGCTTGATGCTAGTCCATGACACTAAATATGTTTTACTTTTACGTAGTAGCAGAGCAAAGAAACTATGAATGGTTTTGAAAATGTACTATCCATGGAACCAAATGGTCCAGGAAGAAAAATGCACTACATGTTGCTCTTTTAATAGGTTTGTATTCCATTAACTGAGCCAAATGGTCCAGGAAGAAAAATAGAAAGAAAGAAAAAAAAATTAAAATGAATCAATTAAAGAGTAAATATAATTACATTCTTTAATTTATTCAAGCAACTACCATGCAACATGGTGGGTAAAAAGAGTCCTTCGGGAGGAAGCACCACATACCCAAAAATGGCCAAACGGTAACCTTCATTCTAATAATAAAATATAAAAAGTGTTCATGTGGTCCTATGAGAGGGTGAAACAATATTGGGTGTGCTTGGTTATCATAAAAAGAATAAATTAAATAGTGTAATATAAATGCAACTATCCTTTTTTTTTTGTGTGTGTGGAAGCTAAGAGAGATTAAAAATATGCAAACTCCAAGAATACATTATGATCATATTATAAAGGGACATCATTATGATAATTAGAGGAACGTGTTGTTTACTTAAGTGCTCAAATTCAACACAATAAATGCAATCACAAGAATAGTAATCATTTCATAACAACAATATATAGAAAAGGGCAATACATATATATGTAGTACTATTAAACATTGGTGTCACAGGCTGAGGTTAACTTGCAGGAGTATATTTAAGCCTCATGATTTTTGCTTTTGTTAATGCTAGGTTGAAAGAGTGGTGAGTAACAAGGGTTGAAAGCAATAAATTATTGGGAAGCCTTATCACAAACATGAAAGCCTTGGCCCCAATAACAACTAAATGTCTGAAGTACCATGAACAACATCACAGAGAGTAAATAAAGGTAAGCACCATTTAACTAACCTAACAAATTTGTCTTGCTGAAAATTAATGAATGTAGGCTACTTTAAAAGCAAGGTTCAATTCAACGAATCAGTGTCACGCAAACCTCACAACACAGGAAATAGCTTCTTCATGAACCACAAAATCTCATAGCCTACATGAAATAGTCAAAGCAACAGAGACAACCACAGTTAGATACTCCAATTATTGACCAAAACAAACACCAACTCATCCATAGGAACACCAATAGGGTAAAACAGCCGCCTAAGCACCTTACAATATATTGATCCCACATAAGCGACAATAATCAAAATCACAATAAATCCTCAAAATGGTTTATAACTTCCAATAATGGCCGACAACACACAAAAACATTAAAAAAGATGCTTCGGGCCAATAAGCCCTCTGTTGAATTCTATTGCAAATATCAACAATAACAGAATGATTGAGCCATAAGAGGTCATCACCTAAAACGATGTCAGAGTCCACGTAGCGTTCGATCCACCTTGAACCCTAGGTTGCTGACCTCCTAGAGCTTCACTTGCGGCGGATAGATGCCGGAAGTGACCTTGATTTTGGTGGCCGGAGTGGCTAAGAGATGATCTTCGAAACAGGCTATGCGTCTAACATGAAAGAAGAGCAATGAGTGAAGAATGAAGGAATATGCACGATGTCGAAGACGTAACCTACTACTTACTAATGAGCTTGAATGAGAGTTGCCCTCGACAGTGAAATGGGTTCTTTGGGAGCGAGCCTTCAATGGAGTTTACGAGCCTTCAACTACAAAACTTCAATGGTGTTTGTGAGACAGGGGCGCCATTGTAGAAGGAACAATCTTCTGAAGTAATTTGGTTTTATTTAATTTTAAAAGCATCAAAGTCGGTTATTATCAAAATCAACTTTGAATTTTATAAGACCACGACGGTTATTATATAACCGTATTTGTATCATAGACAACAACGACGGTCATTCTATAAACCGACGTCGTTGTTGTATCGTTTACAAAAAATTTACAAAGTTGTCACCGTGTCTACTACAAGGTCGGTTTTTGAACAACCGACGTTGTTTGAACATCGTAGAATGTCCATTTTGTAGTAATGGAAATTAAATTTAAATAAAAATACCTGACGTAAAATGAATATCACACCAAAATTGAATCGAAATCATGTCACAAGGAGATGAAGACTCCATAAGATAATAGCTTAGGTTAGCAATAGGGTGCACCACCCTTGCAAATATCATACCGAAGTCAGGGTCACGATGAACTGGAATCTGAAAGCCTTGCATCTAGATTTAGGTGGCCATGACTTTATACTAGTGGCCTTGACAGACTATTGAATTACTTACATAGTTACATTAGTTCATTTATAATTTTTTAAGATTAAATTATGTATTTTTTATTATGATTTTAATTTAACTTAAAAAAAAGAAAATAATATTTTTTTTTGTCTTTCTAAAAAGAAAATGTGTTACAAGATGAAAACATATATAAAATTATTTTCACTAATCCTAAACCAAATGGACCTGCAATATCTAGTACGTTATTTTAAACAAAACTAATTTTCCAAATTAAGTATTAGTACATTATTTTTAGATATAACTTAATATTTTACAGTTAAAAACATATAACTTAATATTTTAAATTGATTGACCCAGCCATGAACATGGGTTCAAAACCCAACGCCCCTCAAAACATTGGACAAAAGGGTAGGGTTGCTTCCACGTGGCACTAGACTGTTTAACCTGTCCACGTGGGACACAGGGTATAGAAGATGATCAAACAGAGAGTGACACTCTGCTCTGTTTTCTCTGACTTTCTAATAAGAGAAAACAAACAAATCCAAAAAAATTAATTTTTTTGCATGAAAATTTTCACCGACTCCCTAAGTTTCCAATTATAAATAAATGGGTAGAGCAACCGTTTATTTACAACATTTATATATCTCTCCGCGTCTCTTTAGCCACCATCGTTTCACGTGTCCCTATCTTCCCTTGTTCTGTTCTGTTTGCTATGTTTGTTTCCTAGGAAAAGACAAAAACCTCAATTGGGTTCCTTTATTTATTTTTTCTTTATTTTTATTTAGGTTTTTATTCTTAGGCGGTATTTGGTGTTTCTTTGTGGGGTTGGTAAAAATTTCACCTTGTTTGAAAGGGTTGAGGCAGAGATTGTTAAAGGGTGTGGTGGTAGTAGAAAAATGGAAGGAAAAAAATGGGTTCTTCTTCTTCTTTCACTTCTGAGCTCTTTGGGTCCAACCAGTTCCAGAAATCTTCCACTTCTGGGATTTTTGAATCTATGTTTCCTCCACCGCCTAAGGTGTGATGTTTGGTTTGATTTTTCATAGTTCCCTTCATTTTAATCTGTGTTTGTTATGTGCATTTCATGTTTGACATGAAAGTTTCTATTTTGTATTTTTACTGTCTTTGTTGTTCTGCGCATTTCATGTTTGACATGAAAGTTTATATTTTGTATTTTTACTGTCTTTGATGTTCTGCTTCTAATGGTCTGTGATTTAATGTTTCATGTGTCATTTAGCAAATCCAATTTCAGCTTTTCAGCGAGTTTCATTTATGTACAAAAGAAACAAACAGTGAGCATCTTCATCATATTGCTGTTCCATCATCATCATCATCATCATTGCATATGGACGTATGTTGAAACAGCTCTGAGGTTTTCCTTGGTTGTGATGATTCAGGTGTTAGGGAGAGGTTCTCTGCGCTCTGAAGTGAGTGGAAAAACTACCAGTGAGGGGTGGAACTACAAATTTGGTTAGTGTACTCTGTTTTAGACACTCTTCTTACACGCAAAGTTTTAAATTGCAGTTGCATTTGTGGTTTTGTCGCGTTCCTCAATATTGCAACAAATCTTGATGTTGCCGTCAAAATCGCGGTTGCAGACCTTTTTTAAAACCTTGCTTACAACTTACAAGTTTTGTTACAGTTCTATAAATTTGTGGCAATGATTAAAAATGTAAGATTATGTCTCAGTTATGTTCTATTATATACTGCCCTTGTGAACCACTAGGTTCGTCTAGTTTTGGGGGTTTTGAAGTAGCATGCATGAGTATATAGGTTTAAACTTCGGTGCGACCATTGTAACACAAATAAAATACTTTGTTCAGACATTTCCTTTATTATGTCTCAGTTATATGCATATTGCAACCTTACTGTGTCCTTGATGTAATTCCCCGAATTACTATACATTCCAGAGTCCTGAGGGTCAGTTATATTAAGAATTCTTGTAAATAATTTTTTTAAATAAAATTTAAGTAGTTATTAGTTAAGATATTTGCAAAGCCCTATACGGATGAAATAATATTTAATGGATATGTGTTCAATAATTTAATTCTTCAATAGCTTTAGATCAGTCTGTCGAGAAACAAATAGTATTGCTTTTCAATTTTTCTTTTCTAATCAATACAGAATACATCAGCAAGGGAAGTGATGGTGAATCTCAGAACACAGCACAAAAGGATATGAGTTCTATATATCAGGAACAAAGACTTCAACCATGTCAACTTAGCTCATCAATCCATTATGGTGGCCAGGACATATATTCTTGTCCTAAGAGTACACAAGATTCAGGATACAACTCTTTGGTGATTACATTTATTATTCTTTATAGTTATACTTTAGTTATTTCAAAACCATACTACCAGAAGACCATAGTAGATGTGTGTGATTGAAAGCATTCATTGGGCTGATTTATATTGTAACGTTTGCTATTTCAAATCAAATGTAAATATTTTTTCATTGGAAATGAGTTACTCGATAGAAATTTGCGGAGACCAAATTTCTTTAAAGCTAGATGATCCTGTTAAACTGAGCCCTGTATAGAATTCAAGACAAATTCATATATATATATATATATATATATATATATATATATATATCCAAGAATGATTAGTTGCTATTTGGGTTTATTGTATTTTATTTGGTTGATACTTTTTCATACTACTAGCAACACCTAACATGATTTTTTATTTAGCTGTACAAGAAAGATGGGATTGAATATGATTTAGGAAGTAACCTGTGGCAAGGTAAGACATATATACCTATCTAAGAGATCAGTGTAAATTTTGCAATTGGCGTCTATTGGTCTAGTCTTCTTTCACAAGTTTCTCATTCACTTTCTGTCTTGTGCAACTGTCTATCCACAGGGGGTCCCTATTATTAAGATCACACTTGCCAATGGATATGCTCCTTTAAGATATATGAGTTTCTTATAGCCTTAGCCAAATGGTACTATAGATATCTGATTAATATTCCTTCCCTTCAACTTTTACCTCTTAGGTATAGTTTATTTGAAATCTAAGAAGCCTTAGGAAAATGAAAGAAAGGATTATGAAGGGTTTGAAATCAACTAGGCCAAATCACAAATTAGAAGAACAAACATGGAATTACCTCATCCTACCCTCCAATTCAGGGGAGAGAGAATAAAGGGAAGGAGACAATTATCTCCATAGGTGATAAGTGTCATGAAATACACTAATTGTGTGGAGTATATTTCATGCAAATCCAGTAAATTGTTAATGTTCCATTGTGATTTAGGGCATAGTGTAGATTTATAAATTAGATTGTGTTAATTCTCCTAAATTTTTCAGTTTTTTTTTATAATCATGAATTTTAGGAAAACTTGAGTGAAGATTTGTAAATAGGCAGCCTACCCTCTTCAACAATTTTATACATGGAAAATCATAAGGAAAAAATTCAAAAGGAGAGGGGTTACAAGGACCTTATCCATTTTGAACATGTACATTTAATTCCATATACATTTGACCATGTTTCTTCACTGCTAATCATGTTTCCTGTTTTCCATGTTACATCTTTTTATTTTATAATGTTATTAATCAGTTGCATACATTTGTGCAGGTAAATAGGAGGATAGTTTAGCGGTATAGTCCATCTTTTGTTACATGGACAACAAGTTATGAATAGTGAGAACGTTGTGGATGGCTAGTTGCTTTCTCCAGCCAAACAACAGAATATGAACCTATAGATAGTCATACGCATTTCTTTCCATTTACCTGTAAAGAGTATAGTACTCGAATCAGTGGTAATGTAAGAGTTGTATGGAATTATATGCATCATCAGCTACTCTATTATTATTTGGCTGAGGCTTTCAAGTTTTTACTTTTACTTATATGGGAGAAATCCTCTTTTACTGGTTTCCCCTCTACTTAGTATTTCAGATGTGATTAGTAATAAATGATCATTTATGACTGTGCACATGTATCATCAGCTTGCTCTTATGAGTGTTGTGGCTGAACTGTAGCACTAGTTTACTTTATGAGTGAAGTACCCTTTACTGCTTACAAACTACAAGTCTATTTTTGGTTTTGATTTTATCTTCTTTTTCTGACCAAGAAGCTTAGCATGGTTTTCTATGCTTGCTGGCAGTATATTTTGGTAGACTGATTTGTTTTCTACATCAATTTTTTTACTCCCTATTTTCCACCCTTCCAAAAGTGTCATATTTCATGATGGAGAGAAAATATAGAAAGTAAGAGGGCAGATATGTGACACTTCATCAGTGACTGTAAGGGAGGGATTGGTTCTACTAAAGTGAAGTCTGAGAATAATAATCATTAATTAAAAACTTAATAGTTGAGATTCTAATTAATTTTAGAGTTTGCTAATTCTTATATATATATGTATATGTATTTAATTTTATCATAGTTTTTATTTTTATTTTTACTTTTTAACTAATCATTGTGTGTACATTTCATTCTCTAAAGTAGATTTCCTCATTTCCTACTTTAAAAGAGCCAAATCTGAAAAGGAAGTGTGGAATTTTCACGTATTCACAGTCAGCATATTAGAACAGTCAAATCAAATTAAAGATTGAAGAACTCGTTTTGGTAAATCAGACTTTAAACTTTTATGAGATTTTAGTTGTCTGGTCTTTGTTCAACGGTTTCAATTTGTTGATTACGTGAGTGTATGAACAATCTAATTAGACCGAATCCGGCTTACTATGGGCTGAGACTTGAAATAAATAATCGGTGCATTTTAGCCAATTAACCTTTTCATGTATTTGTTTTATTACTATATCTAAAGGTCCATATTAATTGTGGCATGAAAGACATGTATCACACTAGTTAGTTTTTATACGCACTTCAAACTTCAAATAACTAACAAGTGGTTAGTTCAAGTGAAATTAACTCAAAATTTTGAAAGGAGTTTTGTGAATACAAAAAAAAACAAGATTAAGTGGAAAGATTTTAATAGAAATGATCAGAGTCAGGTTCTGTAACGGATAATTTGCAACAATAACGTATTACCAAAAAACACGCACCCCAAATGGTTTTCAAACATTTTAACATGAAAATTCGCACTGACCAAATCATCCCACCTACCGAAGAACTATGTCATTTGCATTTCCTTTTTTCACATGATTAAGTCATGCTAATGAATACATTCTTCAGTTTATGCCACCGTGATAGATTCTTAATTAATCTAAAGTCATTGTTGCTGCACATTGATGGTAGTAGATATTGAAGTACTGGGAATAATAAAGTACTCATGAAAAGAATCGAAACCCATGGTTAATTATAGGTTCATGAACCATCTTTGTACTCCATGGAAGCCAAGAAATGCCACGCACTGAGGTGGGGGCATGGTCCACCACCTAGCAAGCATATTTATGTAGAGTAACAGTTCGGTTCCAAAATAATATTATTGAGTGTCAGTTAATGTAATTCATCGTCCATCCTTATCCATCGATGGTGGAACATGACCTCTAGCGGTCACTGTCTCTGGTCGTTCAGAAGATTCTTTTTTCTTCTTCCTTCTTCTTCTTGGTGCAATGTTACCATATTTAGTTCCTGATAGGATACCAAAGTACCACAACGACACATTTAATAATAATTCACTATTTTATAATTTGTAATTTATGTATCTCACTTAATCAGTTATGATAAACTTAGTTCGATAAAATAACTCATAGTGTATAACTAACACATCTTACTGTGTCATTGTAATTTCAATATAGAATAAGCCCAAACTCATCGTTGTGAAATAAGCCCAAACTCTCCTTTTAATGTTCTTCCGTTCCAAGAAAATGATTGCGGGGGAAATGGATTCCATTTTTATCTACTATATGCTATTAAACTTTTTCAGTGTATCCCCCGTGTTTGAGCTAAAAAGTTCGGATTTTAACTCTCTTAGTATTAGATTCTTCTCAGTCAAATCATCAAAAGAATTTTGTTTGTTTATTTAATAATTAATAAGTCATTAATAGATATTAAATATTATAGCAAACTTAATTTGGTAACGGAGATTAAAAGATTATGTTAAAACTTAAAACAGTTAAATGTTTGAGTAGGCACATGAAACACCGAAAGTACATGTTTTATTATAGGGTACACTAGTGAGCTGCTATGGCTCTTATTCACTATAAAGTTACAAGACGATACAACAAACATGTAGTCACAGTTTGTAGTAGCCAACAGCCATAGTGCATTTACGCCCCGTCATCTTTGTTTTCAGCAACAGCCTCAACTCTTTCAAGGCAGAGTGTAAGCTGCAAAAAATACCATTTTATGTGAGAATTAGCATACTGGTAGATTAAAAAAAAAAAAAAAAAACTGGCAAATAAATGAAGAGGAATATTAACAATAAATTATTTGAAACCCTGTTTAATAAGGTTATGTTTTTATTCATAAATTTTTCAATATATTTTCTGTCTCTCTATATCCTCCATCTTATTTTATATTTTTCTCTGTTCTCTTTCCGTTTCTCTCCTTATTGGAAAAATTGTTGTGTGACTAGCATTATTCTTTTAATATATTATTTGTTATTTGATGTGATTATATATTGATTTTCACTAAATAGTTTGGCTCCACTCAATCTCTTTTAGGGTGTGTTTGATAATAAGAAGAAAAAATAGGTGAGAATTAGGATGAGTAAAAAATAAATAAAAGAGAAATGGATTGAATAGAAATAAATACGAAATAGAGTGAAAATAAGATTGTTTGGTTTTAAAAAAAATAAAAAAGAAAATCATAGCATTTTTCTACTTTTGAACCATGATAAACCAAAACCATTCATGAACTTGTTATGGTTTATTTCCTCTCATATTTTTCTATTCTACCAAGCATACTTCATTTCTTATCTCCTTTCTATTTATTTTTCCCGCTAAAGCGAGGTCATAACGACACCTCATTGATAGATATAACACTTCTAAAGTGAGAGAAGATACACTTTAGAAGTTATAGAGTATCTGTAATTATTGGTTAGAATATACACTTATAATTATGATCATTTAATAGTCTTGTTTTAGCAAAGTAGTAGTGTTACTTGAGAAACTCCCTTGTATATAAAGAAGGGGTACGTAATCAAACTTACGTCCACACTTGTAACCAACAGGGCGATTAGCCAGGTTGCAACGCTTGGGGATGGTCACAGCAACTTGAGGGTTGACACCAGCCATTTTGGCTGTGTTGGAGAGCAGAACTGCACAGAGGCAGCTTGGATTCTGCCCAATTTTCTTCACCTGAGCACAGCAACTCTGAGAAACACTAGCATTCTCATCTTGTGCTGCTGAGGCACATGGTGCAAGCTTATAAGCCTCATTGTCTGGGGTTGTAGATTTCCCACATTCACCAGCACTCTCCACCCCTGCAATAGTACTCACAAGCACCACAAACCCAACAAGGCATAGCAACTTCACACAATAAGTAGAACCCTCCATTTCTCAATATTATGCTTACGTCTCTCTATTAGTGAAATATTTCTCTGTTGATTTCACAATGCAATAACCCCCTTGGCTCTCATGGGGTTTTATAGCCTAACATGCCCCAAAAAAGTGCTGGCCTTGTCACCCTCTGATTAATGGAGCTTGCACTAGGACAAAGGGTGAGTTTATTTATTGCACCACTTAGGAACATAAAGCAGGTGTAAACACAATTTTGCTCCACTTATTTGTCCAATCAAGGTTGGTGTGTCTTTGCCAACACAATTCTTTTTGTTTTTCTTACTTCCAGATGTAGCATTATCCACAGTTTGTAAATTAAGACAGCAATGTTGTGATGCCACCTCATCTCCTCAATCAAGTGCAGCACCAATAAACATTTTAAAAACTTGTGTTGTGACCAACTTTATATGCCAACTACCACCGGCCGTGAACACAATAGCTAACAGTAGTTACACTACACTCTGTGGAGTAACATATAAATCAAAACACTCACTCACCTTATTTATAGCTTAAAAGTACTATAAAATACATTCAAAAACTATCATGCATCTTGATACAAATGTGACTCACTGAGAATAAGCACAAATATTAAGCAAATGTTTAGTGTGAATGATGGTTTTTTTTGGCAAGAATCAAATATAAGGAATTTATAACAACTCAGATACCTACTCAATCAACTAAATTAGATTTCCTTGAATTTGAATTGCATTTAAAAAAAAAAACAATTTTGGTCATAGTATTGCCGTTTGGAAGGAGGATCGATGCATAATTAAATACGGTAAGAATATGAAATCTGATAAGTATATAATATAGTGATATCATTTTTTAAATATATAGAATATAATACGTGCATAACATAAGTTTAGATAAGTATAAAAGTTCATTAAATATAACAAAACATGTAAGATGTAACTCCGTAAATTAAAATCAAGAACATACTCTTTCCATATTAATAAAGCTAATATAAAAATTATAAATCATTACCTATATATTGTCTACAAACAGAAATGATATGCAATATCTTTTCCTTCTTAATTTAAAAAAGCAATATTCATTTCTACTTTATTATAAGAAACAGTGCTTTTACATTTCTCTCTTATAGAGACTTCTATATCTATATATATGTTTATATACAGAGAGTGGCGAATGAATCTAAAAAATTTGTTTAGTGGGAGTAAAAAAAAGTTCATAATATTTTCATAAAATAATTAATTTTTTAAGAAATACATAATTTCATATGCAATCTCCACTTGCCTTCATTTGTTTAGTGGGGCAACACTATTTATTCGGGGAGCAAATTGTTTTTATTAAAGATTTTTTAAGTAAAAAAATTGCTTATATATATATATATATACACACACAATTAAATTTTCATAATTTTTTTCAACACTTGAAAACTTCATAGGTGCACTTCAGTGAAATATTTGCTGGATAGATATTCAGTATAGATGCATGAAGCAAATGTAAGTATGGTGCTTTCATAATAGGTAGGTCTTTTGCAACTACAGCTGTAATTGCATTCTGTTCGCAATTTTGACATTCGCAGTGTGAATGAATTTGCAACTTTAAAATTATGAATTGAATGAGTAACGTCAATTAATAATTCTATTTTATGTTTTTAAATGAAAGTGATCTTTTAGAAAACTCCTACTTTTATATGTTCATAAAATATTCTTAAAAGAGCACCCACTATAATTCTATTTTAATTAGGAGATATCTAGCTAGGGTTTTTTTATTTGATACCCAACAAATCCTCATACCATCAAGTTGGCTCATTTTGGGTTAAAATGATACATCAACTTGCGAACTCCATGCCTAAGTTAGAAATTTTTTAAATGTTCAATAAAATATTCTTAAAAGAGCACCGACTAGGACTTTTTTACAGAGACACAATTTGAAGCTATAATATAAAACTTAGCTCAAGCTTTCCTGAACATCATAGGGCATTTGGTCTAGTGGTATGATTCTCGCTTAGGGTGCGAGAGGTCCCGAGTTCAATTCTCGGAATGCCCCACTTTTTCCGTTAATTCAATATTAAATCACCGCCGCATGAATGCAAGCACTTTGATTCCCACTTTCAGCTGGCATTTGAATTTTTTCTTTATTTCTCACAAATTTTCTAACCTTAAAAGATAGTTCAAC
Source organism: Glycine tomentella (assembly GCA_007407185.1). NCBI lineage: Eukaryota > Viridiplantae > Streptophyta > Magnoliopsida > Fabales > Fabaceae > Glycine > Glycine tomentella. Next base: position 331,089 of record PYAF01000766.1, read on the forward strand.
TACAACTTCCTATCTTTTATTCTTTTTGTATCCTTCTAAGTTCAAAATGATTTAGTGAAGCTGAGTTAGTGGGAATGAACATAAAATATAGAATACGTCTTTTAGAGGCATTACATTGCTACCATAAGTAAATAACAAAAAGCACTATCCACTCTTAACTATGAATCCTTCTACATATTTCATATACATACAATGATACAGAACTCAAAATGTGAATAAAAAAGGCCAGTTGAGAAATGCCTCGGCTATAAAAGATGAATAGCCTCACACATGCCATTTCCGGTCCAAGATACTTGGACTGGCAGCATCCTCTGTGCAGTCACTGGACTCAACATCTGTTTCACATGTTGTCACTTCATCAAGTGCATTTGATTCTGAAACTTGTTTCTCAATTGAAGTGTCACTGTCCTTCCCTTTTGGATCAATGCTAAGAAAATCAGTCAAAGACTTCTTGACCCCTGAACCTCTTTGGGGAAGGTTGCTGTCATTGATGAGCGGGGACTTCCTACCCATGGCAGGACTACAAATCCCATGTGCTGGAGAAAGGGTTGGTGTGCCGAAAGCCAATTTGTATGGAGTGCCTGGGACATGCACTGAGTGTGGAACTGATATACTCTTGTGAGTAACAACACCAACTTTAGAGAGAGATGAGATTTTCTCTGAATTTTTGGTCAAGTCGTCTACGTAGAGCACATCGTGAATTCGCGCTACCATGTTAAACGCCAAACTCTCTAGAACTCGAGAGTAGCTCTCTAGGATGGCTTTGCCAACATCCTAGACAACAAAAAATTTGAAGGACTAAGATCAAGGTCTAAGACATTCAAGAAACAATGGACTTTATGGCTCAAAAATAAAAATAAAGGTAAAACACCATTCGTGTCCTTGAAAGTGTATAGTGTTCTCATATTAGTTTAAGTTTAAAAAAAAGTAATTGCAAGTGCAATCTGTCAATCACTTTAGTCCAATATTCAAAAAAACAGGTGATTTAAGTGATAATATTAATATATGTTTAAGGATTAAAATGACAATATTTAGTTAAGTTTAACGACTTTTTTGACATCTTAAAGACTTATTATGAATTTCCTTATTTCTAGAGACTAATGCGCTTTACACTTTCAAGGACTAAAATGGTGTTATGGTGTTGTAACCTAATAATAATGAATGCAAACCTTGTTGTATTGGATTTTGCTCATATCCAAGGCTGTTTGAGGGAGACCAGGAAAACGCTGCTTTAAGGAAAGCAAAAGGCTTTCTGCTCTCTCAGCAAACAAATCCCTTTTGTCTGCATCAACCATCAGATCCTTGACCATTTCCCATGATGTTCTTGAACTAGACCTGGCACTGATACTGGCAGGCTTGGAGTTGGTCCTTTTGCGCCAAATATACATGGAAGCCTCGGCTCGGTTCGCAATCTCTATAGCTTGATGCTCAGAAGATAAATCAAGGAAAGCTAGCAAGCACTCGGGAGAAAAATGATCTGATGTGATGTAACGATAAATAACATCCCCCAAGCTGACTCTAGCATTCTGCAAGAAAGATGGATTAGGAATTAGACCATTATGTCATTTGCTCTCTTCAGGATATAAGATTTTGAATAGATTGGGATCATTGTTCATTCCTATCATACCTTTGGAAGAGATTCCAAATAGGACTCAGGAATGTCCATTTCCTCTAAAGTAATGCTATTAATGGCCATTGCTGCTTTTAATATTTGGTTTGTGCAATCGTACTTGTGTTGCAACTGCTTCCTTGAGTTTTCGTTGAGGCCACATGGAGGCACTCGTGGTACAGGAAGCCACCATTTCTCCTCTTGTCTCTGAAGTGCTTGTCGAAAAGAGGATGGACTATCAGCATCTGGAGCTTGAACCCCTTGGTCTATATACCAGAACTCTGTATCGACAAAACTATCTAGAATTTCCTGTGAAAAGAGAAGATTTAGAATGGACAAATTCTTGAAACTGGAGTAGTGATGTACATTATTCAATGTTGTAAAACTTACAAGAAGCATGTTATCTAATTTTCGCAGAGCTGGAAGATTGACATAAAGATCTGAACGTGGACGGCAAGTCATGACCTGATTCACATTTAAAAAACTTTGTTAACCATCAACAAACTATTTGTCCATTACCCTTTCCTGAAGCAATGCTAACCTAAAAAATGAAGCAAAAAGCATGGAGGAAAGAAAAAAGCAGATTTTCGACCACATCACAAAAATCCTTCACTTTCAATGATGATATGAAATGCACAGTCAAATAAAGGATCAAAGCTAAGTGCAATCCAAAAATCTGTTTATAGCATATGAATCAATCAAGTAAATTTCTATAGTGCAGTCCATTCATTTGAGGCATAGAAATGAGCTAATATATACATTTAATTGAAATAAACTAAACCTAGACTATGCAAGGCAACTTTGAGGCATGAGGATACTGTGTTAACTAACCTTTCGCATACATTCAACAAATTTATGCACAAGTATCTTTTAAAATTGATCTAGATCAAGTAACTTGACCAAGTCACATGAAATAAATTAATGCAGAAATAAACTATGAGGATACTTTGTAGAAATGAAGTACAATATGCAGCTAATGAAATAAACTAAGACTAGACTGCACAAGGTGATTTTAAGGATACAGTCTTGTGGCATCCTGATCCAATACTAACATGACTAACCTACAGTACACATTTCAAGCACATGTATCTTTTGAAATTTATCTAGATCAAGTAACTCACTTAACCAAGTCACATATTTTTGCATTGCTTTCATTCAACTTCAATTTGCATGCCACACAGATTCACTCTGCATTGTATTTAATACCTACTCGCATAACTTAACACGAAGCTTTCACATTCAATTACAGTTTATGATTTACATACAGGTGACAGCACAATTTCAATTATATCGATGACCAGACATCCAGTCATTCATAAACATTTTGGGAAAGGAAAGAGGGGATATTTTTCTACGTCTCTTGGCTTTCAAATGCCAAATAAGAGTTATGTCATGGTTGATAAGGCAAAATAAGTACATCTTTGTAACAGAAAAATAAATCAAACATAAGTGCATGTTAAAATTATTTGCACAATTGTACCTCAAGCTTGCTTCCATCTGAAAAGGTCTGCCAATTAGGTGTCAATTCAACTATATGATCACTAACAGAAAGAAACCACTCTATCTCTCGTCGCCACATTGCTTTCTTCTCTGAACGCAGGGGCTCTAATCTCCAAAGTTGGCCAAAGAGGGTAGCTGCAAATTCAGCAAAGAAATGAGCAACAAAAATCAAGTCAAGAATAGCAATGAATAAATTTCACCACACCAATTAATAAAAAAATAAAAACAAAGTAACTGCTTCAAGTTTGCATTTTGCATACCACATAGGTTGGTTATGGCATTTGAGATAGCCAAGGCTGTAGCGACCCCATTTCCACAACCTGACATATCTTCTCCAAGTAACAATTTTGCAAACCTCTCCTTCATCATCTCAATCTCTACAAGTGAGAATGAAAATCAAATCTCATCATACTGATATCATCAGAGAGAATCATAGATAGTAAAAATTTAAAAAGATAAAATGTATTTTATGTCCCTTAATATTTGGTCAAAATTGGTTTCTCCAACACTTTAGAAACAAATTCTTGTATTTTCAGAAATGTTCTGAATTTCATCTCTAGTATTCAAAACCAAATATAAGGTCAAAGACAAAGTCCATCATGTTTCAAAAATACCAAGACCAAAACTATTGTTTTCAAAATGTAAAAACTAAAATCAATTTTAACCAAATCTGGAGGGACCTCAAAACACATTTTACACAAATAAGTAGATTATGTGCATAAAACACTCATTGAATACCTGGTAAGGCTGAAACTCGTTTCTCAAACTCCTTATTCTCCAACACCAAGAGTTTCTTCTCACCATCTTCACTTCCATGAGGACTAGCACAATCAGATGCAGCAATTTCCTGAACCGGCCACCCCACAGAAGGAGATGAAGAAGAGTCCTCAGTGCTACTCCTACTATGCTCCTCATGAGTGGTCTCAGAAGACAAAAACTCAGAGCTGAAACTGCTCTCACGACCCTTTTCTTCAATCAAATCAGCAAAAGTTTCTCTCTTGGCACCATTTTCACTTCCTTTATTACTCTCTTCAACAGCCTCAGTACTCTTCTCAGCCAAACTCAAACCCTCCATTAGAGCAGCAGCAGCAGCTTTCCCTTCTTCAGAAGAAGAAGAAGCATAGAGGACAGAGGTGTTAATCACCATGCCATGATGGTATTGAATCCTCCTCAAGCAAAACCCTTGTTGTGAGAGCTGAACTCTGAAACACAAACTTCTAAGAGATTTAGACACCCAGAACACCAGAATGGAAAATGGGTTAGGATTAGTGGACCTTCTACTGAGCCTCACCAAAGGGGCACAATGTTTCTTCTGATGTTGATGTTGGGTTTGTTCTCTCACTTCTTGTTGGGTGAAAGTACTATCCATACGTTGTTAACTTAAAAACCATGTCTTGTGTCTGGTAGTGAAGAGAGAGAGAGAGAGAGAAAGAGAGACAGAGGAGGGAAACCAAATTGTAGGCTACCTCTGATTGCTTACTTATATTTCAAGGGTGAACCTAGGCATCATTACTCAGGTTTTGTCCCAAAAACATTATGTGAAGTATGAGACAAAAAAAACTTGTTGATCTCATTTCATAGATTTTGTTATAATGTTGAAAAGTAGAAATAATATAATTTATAGGTTAAAATTTTCTTTTCAAATAGAAAAAATTGAGTAATATTGCACCTGTACTGTCTTCACGCATGCACCATTAATACAAGTTACCCAACAGCAAAATTCCTTCATGTCTGTCTACCGATGTAACATGTTTCTGAGGTACAGCTAACTGACATAATAATAATAATAATAATAATAATAATAATAATAATAATAATAATAATAATAATAATACATCAGTTATTTTGAAAAACAAAAAGTTAAAATATCAAAAACAAAATAAGATGGAGAAAATCTTAGAACTTGAATGGTTTAACTCAATTATGATTGATTTTGAGTTTAATTCAACTCTTTTGGCCTTCATTTGTAGATGTATAATCTCCCATAATAATAATAATAATAATAATAATAATAATAATAATAATAATAATGGAGCTGATATATGTATTATCTACATAAGTTAGTGCTTGAAGATCTTTCCCTCTCACCTCGATTCCAGGTTTAAACTTTAAACTAGGTGTATGATTCGGATTTGGAAATACTCAAATTATTTTTGGAGTCTTCATTTCTGATAACAGAGGGAATAATGTGAAACGAGTTTTAAAAAATTGAATGACTAATTGGTTAAATCTATGTTTTAATACAAGGACTAAATTGTCAATCACAAATGTTTAAACAGACCATAATAAGGTTTAGTTTTAGTTTACTGGTCAATCTTTGTTGGTATTAATTATTGTCAAAGTTTTCAAAAATATAATAAAAAAGTGTCATGGGAAGTCGTGTAGGCGACGGATCTGGCTATAATTCTACCAAATTTATGCTTCATTTTGTTCATAATAACTCGTTAACTACTACTTTACCCCAAAGAGAAAAACTAAAACATTAATTAATTTAGTATTCCAGCCCAGTTAATTATTCATACTGATTTTAAAATTACTAGTAACTACTATTGCAGATTAGAGTAATGTCTTCACTTTGCTCTTTGCATTGCTAAGCTCCAAATGTACTCCTTCATTGATCAATAAAGTCACTCAACAAATTGTGTCTTGAAATCATACTTTTTGACACTAGTTACGGTCATAAAGGCCTAAGAAAAATTGGATTCTCTTCAAGCACAGCTAAATTTAAAAGGAGAAGAATTTGAAATTGTTTGGCTCTTGGAAGGCAGTGTTAAATGTTAACAATGCATAGGGAGGTTTGTCTCCAAGTGCCTCACATGACCTGGGGAATTCCCCAAGGATTAGAAAGTCATTTAGCAAAAGTAATATACCCTTAGAAATGTTTCTAATAATTTTGGAGTTCCAAAAGGAATATTATCAAACTGCCAAGAGGGTGCATTGATATAGCTACAGGGGTGTTGAGTTAGCTTGGTAATTTCAAGAATCAAGATATAGCTATACTATTATTTTGTATTTTTCTTCCTCTATCTCCCAGTATGTTTCTTCTCTAGGTGGAGGTCTTTTTTTTTTCTTTCTTTTTTCTTCTCTAGATGTCATTGACGTTACGGCACATATGACCACTATTAGACAGTGAAATTGACATTATTGTAAAGAGAAGAACTCTATGGTCAATATGACCAATACTTTGTTGTGCTTCTAAACAATATTAAAAGAAAAAGCAATCAAATCGTGCAACACCCGAAAGGGCACAAACAGAATTAAGAAAAAACAATTATAAATCCAAGTGAAAAAGACATCAATTTATTAAGTTAGTTGAAGTTGAGATCTGATCAAATCAATGCACTTCAAAGTTCAAATCATGGTAATAATAATAACAATAATAATATAATTCAACAACATATTTCTTACTTTCCTTTCAAGGCTTTTCCTAGTAACAAAACTAACATAATTTTCTCGTTTATTCATGATAGCGGTTGTTCCAACAGAATTTGCCAAGGGAAAAAGAAAGATATCCCTCCAACGGCTAGCAAGTAGCAACTATGTTGATGTGGACTAAACGTTTGAAAACCTTGAGAGGGAACCACAAAACTTAAGCCTCAAGAATTTTGAGTTTTGCACTAAAGCTAGCCTTATTTATTTTCTCGCTTTTCCCTTTTGTTGATTTTTCTTCTTTAATTACAAGTTCTCAAAAGTCATGTATTTAGCTTATTCCTTCTTTTGATTTGAACCCGCTTCAATCAAGTTTTGAATGAAGGGTTAAAAAAAGAGGGTGCTCATTTCTTGCCTCTTCTAACTTTTGGTTCTATTCAATGTGGAAGGTGGTAAGGGCATAGGCACAATGGTGTGAAAAGCATGAACAATTAAAGACGAAATGAATTCTTCTAGTCTTTTGAAATTTGAATATAAAAGAAAAAGTGATGAACGAAACTCTCAGAAATTGACCAACAATATCTAAAGTCTGGACAACTTTATTAATACAATAGATCACCAATAAGGAACTTACTGGATTTTGCAGATGTTTTGTTGTTGAGCCCTAAAAGGCCCAATGCTGTTCAGATCTGTTGGACTATGTAGGATGGGAAAGTCCAGGGCCACTCATCTAGAACAGTAAAGCTTCTTGGGAAATTACTTCCTGCACCTCACATAAAAATTAAAATAACTAAAAGGACAAAATCACCCTTATATATTTCACACACCAGGCAATGACTGATGTCGCCTCCATCCCAAGCAACCACCAACACCGACGCTGGAATGGACGCTGGAATGGGTATTTCCTCCTTTGTCTAGAAATGCCAAACAATTAATTATTCAAAAATATAAATTCTGGAATATAAATGTTCTGGATTGAAGAATCTGAAATATAAATGTATTCCAAATTACTCAATTCAAGACATTGTTTTTAGCTTCTGAATTCTGGAATTATGGTTTTATACTTTTGAAATGAGTAATCCATAATACAAGTGTATTCTGGATTACTTAATCTAGAACCTTTTTTAGCTTTTGAATTTCAGATTTTGAAACTATGGTTTCTTAATTCTGAAAAGAGTAATTTGGAATACACTATTATTATGGATTACTCAATCTAAAACATTATTTTTTAGCTTATGGATTCCAGAATTATGATTTCATACTTTTAGATTGAGCAATCTAGTACACATTTTTGGAATACCAATGTATTCCAAAATTATGAAACCATAACTCTAGAATCCCAAATCTGGAAGATAAAAAAACGTGTAACTTACGGATTATCCAACTTGGAGTACATTGTTGGTTGTCGATGCTTGAGTTAACATGATTGGAGTGCCTTTGGGTGCAAGACTTTTGTGCATATCCCCAAAGATGAGAGATCCAAACTTGATGTTAAAACACGACAGTATGTGTTTATTGGATATGGACTTGATGAGTTTGCCTACAGGTTCTACGATCCAGTAGAGAAGAAACTTTTGAGAAGTTAGAGTTGATGGTTCGTCTTGGTGACCGGCTCGGACAAGTAAGAGGGCGTTTGTGGATCCATGGACGTGGAGATCCATTGTATCGAAAGTCTTACTGGCAAATGAGTCCATGCATGGAGGCCAGGCAGCGAGTCCCGCAAGTGTTGCGGCGGTACAAGGTACTAAAGCATAGCTCTAAGGGCTACTACTTGTGAATATTGAAAATGACTTCCGTTCGAGGGGGAGACTACCATCTGGAGGAGACTCACACTTTGAGGGGGAGATTGTTGAAGTACAAGTGTGAGTTAAAGTCCCACATAGGATAGAAATAGACATCATATAAGTAAGAAGTGGTGTCTAGTTCACTTATATGATTACTCGTAATCTATTGGTGTAAAATCTCTCTGATATTTACCCTTCTCGATTTTCAACAAGTTAATGGTTGCCGGTATGAATTTCACTTGATGATTGATGTTTGGAATCTCCCTCATTGGACTGGAGGGGGAGATTTGTTGGGCTTGAATCCCAAGCCAAGTCCAGCCCAATAAGGAAAGATTGGAGTTCCTTATTTTAATAGGTCAGAAGTTACTTCTTTTAAGAAGTTGGCAGTTGGTGGTTAATTTGAAACCACAAGAGAGAGAAAAAGGAGAGGAGAAAGAAACCATCAAAATTAGCATGTGGAGAAGGGTAATAATTGTCATCCTTCAATCTTCTTTATCTCCATGGTTAACCGTTGGATCTTGGTGAAACTTTTTAAGAAGGTTCATGACTCATCAGTATTAACATCTAACGGTTAGTTTCGTGAATAAAGGCTTGTAAGTATAACCGGAAATTCCCAAATCGAAGCGGTTATGAAACCGTTTCTGAAGTGTGCAGTTTTATTGCAAGGGACGTTTCTATCAAACTAACCGTTGGATCGTATTCAAAATTTGAGGAGCGGTTAATAAGACCCGTTTCTATATTATGAACGTTCAGATCATTCATTAAACTGTTACAAGAGAGATTGTTTCAACTGAAAATAGAGGTTATCAGAATTCCTGCTCTGTTCTGTCTTATTTCGGGCAGTGATATTGAGAAAGAGTTATCTCTTTGCTCAACCGTCGGATTGTCCTCAAATTTGTTCAGTGTGTTCCTCTCTTATAACAAGTCAATTTGACCGTTGAGATTGGTTAGTTGTTGTTTCTGGTAACAGAAATTAATTTCTTAGAAAAGCCTATTCTGTGTGTTTGCCTCTTGTGACGGTTTGGTACAACTTTTGTTGAAGTTGTCTGTTGATTGTAATGGTTGTTGGAACCATTTTGTAATCTCACTTTATTGATAGTGAAGAATTTGGGTGGACTCCGAGATCGATTCCGTGGTTTTTATTTCTCACATTGAGAAGGTTTTCCACGTTAAAAATTGTGTTGTGTTGCTTGCATAATTATTACTTGTGCATAAAGTATTTTGCTTGTGCAAGACCATTCGTAACAGGTCTTGGAAGGGGAAATTGGTGATTTTTTCCCAACAGAGTGATGGAGGTGGAGGAGATTGTGGCTGTGACATAAGGAAGGAGAGGTGTGATAGAGCGGGAGATAGGGAAAGGAAGATAGAGAGAAGAATAGGGTTAGCAAGGGGAGAAGGGAAGGGAGAAGGTTAAGTTGAAGATATTAAAATTTTGGGGGTGCAAGAAGCAAAGGCCAACTTCTTGTAAAGGAATTATCAATTAATAGTGGAGGCATATGAAAGACCGAGTAAATAGATTAGCAAGATCAAAATAAATAAACAAAGATTAGAAAAGTAATGGTTTCTAATTATTAGCGTACTGATTAAGGAGTTAAAGTAAAATTATTTTTATTATTTACGAAAAATTATATTGTTTATAAATTTTTTAAGCTCTTTTTTACTTATTTAATAAATATTTTTCTTTTAATTCCTTAATCAATATTCGAAGATACTAATTAACAAGATCTTATTAATTTTATGTTTCTCTAAAAAAATATTCTAGAACTAAACAAAGCAAACAAATAAATAAAAATCATATTCAATTGGCACTGGAAGTGTATACAATTACCATTGTTATTTTGATTTGAGTGAATTTTAACTCAAATATTTTAAGTAATACTTTTTGAATTTAAACTTTATAAATAAATAAATAAAACATGATTAGGAGGAGAAATTTTATCAAAAATAATCAGTCAAATCTTTTAATAAAAAATAATTATCAATAAAATTAATAGATATTTTACCATTATAAAATGATAAATAAAAGTATACAAAGGTTAATTTTATTGGAAGAGAAAAAATTCCAATCAATTAAAATAAATTAGGTCAATTTGATTTGGATTTGAAAATTTATCAACTAACCCAATAAAAGTTAGGTTGGGTCAGTTTAAGAAATCAGGTTGATAATTTATAAATATTCTTAGCGTATTAATTAAAAAATACGAAGGAAAAAAAATATGCGAGCGCATCCATCGGTGGGTTTCTTCTTGATAGGGAAAAAATCTTGCATCAATTGCCTCTGTATCCATGTCTCACGTAATCTCTTACATCATCACTTTCCACATTTGTGTACTAAGAATCTTCTTGATGGGAAGGTTTCTTCATATTTTTCTAGATTCTTCTCATGTGTAATGTATCCGCATTCATACGCATCACAATTAATAATCAGGGCAGAGCTAAGATTTTTATATAAGAGGACAAATATATAAAAAAAATGACTTGAAATTTTACATGATATTTATAAGAAATTTAATATATAACTAATGTTTTTCTTATAAATAAAATGAAATATTTAATTGTATTGAGAGGGCAAATATAAAAAAAATGACTTAATTTTTTTAAAAAAATTTACATGATATTCATTAGAAATTTAATATAAAACTAATATTTTTATAAATAAAAATAAATATTTAATTGTATTGAACATAAAGTGATATTAATCTATAAATGCAACCAACACATAAACATTCAAAGACTAATAGCAAAATAAGAAAAAACTAAAAAGAATCATTTAAATAAAGTGAAAAATTTTCATTATAATCAAAGCATATTATTTGAAATATTTCAAAAAATACTTGAGTCACATATGAAAAATTCTAAAAAAAGATACTTAACTAAATAAATTACATATTATGGTAAATGCTTAGATATGTTAATTAAATATAGATATATCATTAAAAAAAATAAGGTATATTTGGGATGTAATGACTAAACCAGTAATTACAACTAGATGTTGTTTAGACAATAAAAAATCATAGGAATAGAAAATCAAGACGAAAAATGTTATAAGCATAATAAAAAAAAAAAAAAACTCATAATACAAAGTGAGAAGAGCTAACAACTACAATAAATTTTTTGGGATTTGTGAAAATCAGAAGAGGATACAAGAAATTAAATAAAATTATCAAAATAAAAAATAAAGAAAAATTATTTTCACTTTAGATAAAATATATTAATAAAAAATTATTAAAAAGAATTAAGTGAATTAAGAAGAGGGGGAAAAATAATTTCATACATGATATTACTAATGTTTAAAAACCTTGGGGGATCATAGCCCCTGCACTGCAGGCTTTCCACTCCCTCCGCCTTTATACATTTAATGGAATTAATACGCGGCAGAATTTTCCCATTTCTTTTCTTAGGTTCCCCACTATTGAGCTGAATATAATTTAAGTATACCTTTTCTAATTGTTCACGTATCTGCTGAATACTAGTGCCACCCCTGGCTAGCTCTATAAAAGGAAAAGACCTTAGGTATCCATCACAGACATAAACAATATAGTAGTTGTTTTGAGTGAAGGTTAGAAGTGCTACAAACGATGGCTGCTACTCAGGAAGATGTGAAGCTTTTGGGAGTTGTGGGAAGCCCATTTGTGTGTAGGGTCCAGATTGCCCTCAAGTTGAAGGGAATTGAACACAAATATGTGCAAGAAAATTTGGCCAACAAGAGTGATTTGCTTCTCAAATCCAACCCAGTTCACAAGAAAGTTCCAGTTTTTATTCACAATGAGAAGCCCATAGCAGAGTCTCTTGTGATTGTTGAGTATATTGATGAGACATGGAAGAACAACCCCATCTTGCCTTCTGATCCTTACCAAAGAGCCTTGGCTCGTTTCTGGTCCAAATTCATTGATGACAAGGTAACTCAGCTTTTAAAAAATCTTCTTATTTTTCTTGATTTGTGCTGAATGCTCCCCAAAACATCACCTTTCATATTAGTGATTCACTTAAGAACTGCCTAAAATTATTATGATTTGAAAAAGTTTACGGAATCATATACGATTTTGGGAGAAATTTTAAATTTTTTTTGGGGGGGGGGGGCAGGGGATTCTGTAACATATTTGTTTCTAGATAACTCGATCTAAATTCTATTTGTGCTAATTATTTTGTAAAAAAATTACTCATAAGTAATGTGATTTGTGAAATCAGGTTTTTGGTGCTGCATGGAAATCTGTTTTCACTCTTGATGAGAAAGAGCGTGAGAAGAATGTTGACGAATCATTGGAGGCTCTTCAGTTTCTTGAGAATGAGCTGAAGGACAAGAAGTTTTTTGGAGGAGAGGAATTTGGGTTGGTAGATATTGCAGCTGTTTTCATAGCATTTTGGATTCCAATTTTTCAGGAAATTGCAGGGTTGCAGATATTCACAAGTGAGAAATTCCCTAAGCTCTACAAATGGAGCCAAGAGTTCATGAGCCACCCTGCTGTGAAAGAAGTCCTTCCTCCTAGAGACCCACTTTTTGCCTTCTTCAAAGCCCGCTATGAAAGTCTTTCTGCTTCAAAATAGACTTATTTCAGATATTTGTTGAACAACTTGTCTCTTGTTGAGTTATCGCTGTTTGAATTTCATGTCAAATTGATACTAGATATATATGTAAATCCCTGGAAGAAAAAAAAAATCCTAGGATCTTGTTTCCATTTTGGCCATTTTAGTTAATAAAGAAATTCATGTTTTCGAAATAAGTTTTGTAGTGAGAAGCCTTTGTCTTCCTTTATAAAATCCTTCAACGTGCATAATGTTATTCGTAGAGAGACTTAGAGCAGCTAGTAGTTACTACCTTGAAAATTTTGCTTCATTTCGCAGGACAACGTATATACCACTATGTAAATTTCAGCCATACAACTATTTGTGTCTCTTGCTGATTTAATGTTGTTCGAATGTGATGTCAAATTGACACTTAAAAGTTATATGTAATGTGATCTTTCCTAAGTTCTCTTTTGCTTGCCAGCACCATGAAAAGCTGTGTGAAACATAGAATTTATAGTTTATTGAGATAAAAGAGCCGATTCAAATAATTTTTTATGGTGTGACTCTCAGACGTAGCGTTTTAGCTCCCTATTCTCCGAAAAACCATAAGTTGAGACTGTTGACCACTGAAAAGTTTCAAAAGCTCCCCAAAAATGGAGTCAGGATTCACCAACCAACCATCCTAATTTAAGAATAATTGTGTGAACTACTTGTCGCTCATTAATTTCATGTCAAAGTGAGACTTTATGTAATTTAGTAACCTGAGATATTAGGATCTCTCTCAGTAAAAAAGAATCCTAGGATCTTGTTTCCATTTTGGTCATTTCGGTTGATAATTAAAGAAACTCTTTTTTCTTGATACAAATTTTGTAGTGAATGCTTTTGTCTTCCTTTGTTAATTAAGACGAAAACTGGCGTGCGTAAGGCTACCAGCATATCAAGCACTGTGGGAAAGAATTTATGACCGTCAGATATAATTATTACAAGAACAGAATTAAGGCATTCATGATAATTTATAATATAAAATTTGAGAATTCATAAACGTATTCAGATGATATGTGTCAAAATTAGATAATTTCTTAAGATTTGAACGACATGTGTAGAAAGGTTCGGATAATGTTTTATGATAATACTTCGTATATATTTAATTCGATTCTAAACTATAATTACATTTATTAAAATGATTTTTTTCATTTATTTATTATAATAATTATATTAGTTCTTTTATTTTTGATAACCAGTCAAATTTGTGCAATTAATATTAACATCATATATCTCTATATTTAAAGTTAATTATAAAATTTTATTGTTAATTAAAATTATTATAAAAGTAAATATCTTTGACAGATAATCAATTAAGTTTTTAATATATTATTTTTCTTATGATTAATAATATGATGCAAATTTAGACTTTTTATTTGGATAATTAATTAAAAAATTAAAAG
>PYAF01000766.1:345401-358824 GCA_007407185.1 Glycine tomentella
AACGGTGGATTTTTTTTTTATTGCAAGGTTTCATTTTTTTATGTAAGTTTCTTATATTGTTAAAATTAATGAACAATTATAAAATTAGTGATTTTAAAATAAAATACATATAAATGTATACAAAATGAAAAAAAAAATGTATGTGCAATAGTAATATCATGCATAATTAGTATGATTTTATTTTGTATGTTATTTTTTTTCCCAAAGGTATAAGGTACCTAAGACACCTAATTTCTAATACATAAAATCAAATTTCATTTTCCAAAAGATGATCACCAATAATAATTTAACATTGTGTGAAAACATTTTAAATTTAAATTAAAAATCCCGCTTAGCAATAAAATCCATATAAGATTTGCAAAATAGAAAATAAAATATTTTAAAATTTTAATTTATGATATCTTAAAATATCTTAAACATAGTTGTGAAACCCGATCCGGTCATTAATCCAATCAAGGAGTAGGTCAGTGGTTCAACCGGTGGATCAGTAATTGGTATGATTTGACTTGATATATATTAAAAATTCAAAATTATATATGTATATATTATATATAAGTATATAACTAACATTATTTAAGTAAGAAAAGTCCATTCATATTCCAAAATTCAAATTAAAAAAAAATTCATTTTTTTTAAAAATCGACGGGGTTAGTTTGATTCAACCGGGATATGGTGACCGACCTGGCCCGAGTTTGATCGGATCAACTGCATAAACATTTCAAAAGTGGGATCGATTTGATTAGGCCACCGGATCCAAATCCAGACCGAGTTTGATAACTCTGGTCTCAAACCTATCATTATCATGATTATTACCACCATCATGATCATTTCCACCACAGTTGTGATGGTCACCGTTATAATGATAGTTAATTGTTGTCACCATGACTACAATAACTACCACTACCATCATGATTACCTCTATAATTATCATTATTATCACCAACATATAACATAATCGTCATTGTCGTCACCACCTTCAAAATTATATTCAAAATGATTTAATATTATATAGGAAGTAAAACTAATGTTAAATTTATGTCGATAATTTTATAAATTTTTAGCATAAATTTTATAGTTTAAAATATAATATTGTATTATAAATTATAAAGTATGAAAATATTTGTAAAATATGAAAAATAATATTTTTTAAACTTCTAAGTAATTGGATACTTTCATTAAAATTTTATTTCATTTTTAAATAAAATTTTAAAATTGAGTTTAATTTCTACAAACAATTAGAGTAAAAAGTTTTATTTAATGTAAATCAATAAAATTTTATAATAAATATGAATTTTAAGATATTTATTATAAAATCAATAAATTTATCATATTTGAACATCATTATACACTTATGTAAAAAATAACGACGATCTTAAGTTAGGGTCGGGGTTCATCCTCAATTTTATAAAAACATAAAAGATACCCCCCCCCCCCTCCCCCCCAAAAATTTTATATTTCACCCTTTTACTTCAAAATTTGTCATTAATTTTGTCTTGACTAATTTCTTATGTTTTACTTAATCGATCAGACATTTTATTATATTTTATAAGATATAATATAATTTTTGTTTTTATAAAAAAATTTAAAGTTGGATTACAGTATCTTTATAATTTTCTATCAATTTTTTTATTGTTCTAATTTTGAAATGCATCACTTTTATTCTTTAATGGTTTAAGTAACACTTAAGAGAGACTAAATGGCACTTTCAAAAATACATTTCAAAATTAGAGGGAAAAATGAACAAAATTTTAGAAATAGTTAAACTGATTTTTTTAAAAAAAAGAAAATAAAAATATATTTTATGTTATTTTATTATTTATTTCCGTACGTATGACAATAGATATTATTATTATTATTTTTAAAATTAATTTTCCCCTGCGCTGATTCCGAGTCTTGGATTCACAATGGGTGAAAATTGTTTATAAATATTAGTGTAAAAAATATTTCACTTTGAAGTACCAGCCGAGTCCACAAATAGACAGGATAAGGGAAAAATGGAGGAGGGAAGAAGACAAAGAAATAAAAGAAAAGGAAAGAAAAAAGCGAGAAAGTGAACGAAAAAATCAGGAGACAAGAAAAGACAGGAAAATGGATGAGAATTAAAGGCCAAAAGAAAAGACAAACAAAGAGATGATACACTCTCCATAAATGACATTTAATTAACAAATTATATGAATAGAATACTAAACAAAATTTGGCAGCTTTAATTAACCAGTCAGAATCAATTAAAATATAAAAAAAAAACTCTGATTTTGCCGGCTTTAAAAATACTCTCATTTTGTTGTGCCTGCAACTGCTATGTGAAAGCGAAGCAGCCACCGAAAAGCATAAAACAAAGGCCAAAGAAGCAGCTTAAGTGGCGAGGATTTATTTTCTATTTTTATTTTTGAAAATAATTTTATTTTTAAATTTTCAAGATTTAGAAAATATATATAAAAAAGAATTTAGTTTAAGGTGTTATCATATTTTTATTTTTTTAAAAAAAGGTTTAAAACATTTATTTGATATTTTCAGTTTTGAGTTTATTTTTAAAAATATTTTTAGAGAAAATATTTTCAAAATATTAAGTAAACTTAATTTTCCTCTTATTTCTGAAAATATTTTCTAAATATTAAGTAAACCTAATTTTTCTCTTATTTTCTATTTTCTTTAAAAATAAAATAAAAAAAACACTTAGCTAAACACCACCTTAATCAATAGTATCTATATGTATTCGAAGACAAATAGAGAATGTTTATGTTGTCTTGTCACCACTAATAAAAGTCTTTATACATTGCACCATCAAAACATCAATTGATTAAAAAATGATGTTATCGAAAACATGGTGGACATGTAGTGTGGTGATTTATAGGGAAAAGAGGGAAAGGTGAATGAGTTAGATACATGATAATTGTAAAAAATATTTGATTAAGATATGTGAATTTAGATAATTATCTCATCTTTTTTCTTATTTGGGACTTTATTTGTGCCTTTTTGCTGTTAAATTTATGGATATGTAGTTTTTATCTTTTGATATCATTTTGGTAGGTTGCATATATTCACATATAAATTATTTTGTAAGAAATTTGAAGTGGATTGAAATGTAACTTAGAGCAAGGTTTGTGAAAGCTTGAAGTGGAA
Source organism: Glycine tomentella (assembly GCA_007407185.1). Classification (NCBI taxonomy): domain Eukaryota; kingdom Viridiplantae; phylum Streptophyta; class Magnoliopsida; order Fabales; family Fabaceae; genus Glycine; species Glycine tomentella. The sequence goes on from PYAF01000766.1 coordinate 348,522, forward strand.
AATTGTAGCTCAAGTATGATCAAGCTAGGAATTGAGGACCTAAATTGAAGTATTCTTTTTTGGAGAAGATGCAAAGACAATGGATAGAAAAAATCAACTTAAGCTAAACAATGTTTTGCTTAAGTTGTAATTTTTGGCTTAAGTATATGTTTACTAAAGTTTAGATTTTAAAGGGTTGTATAAATAGATTGTGTGTAAATTTATGGAAATCACATTTTTTGCTTGTAAAAACAGTTCATTTTTTCAAGTTTATGCTCTTCAAGTTCCTTTCGTCCATTTTCTTCCTTCCATCTTGATTTTGAATGCTACTCATGGAGATAAATAGTTAAATCCTCCGTTATTAGAGTTATATTATATCAGAACCTTATACTCTTTTGAAATATTATTATATATTCATTTTGTTCTTCAATATTAGTTTTTTACTTCTATGTTTTATGCTTGTTATCAATTGGCCACACATAACTTAATTTTTAGATGAGGTTGTGATTGAAAAATGTTTTCATCTTGAACTATGGTAAAATGTCCATTAAACCTCAAAACTAGGAATAAGATGAGTGTTAATGATTATCTTTTGGTCATTGAGCTTAAAATAAATTCTTTTGTTAAATTGTAAGGGATTGATATTTAAAAAAGAACTTAGGACTTTTCATCTAAGAAATTAGATATTAGAATACCATTTTTGAATTATGTATGATATTAACATTGAATCATAAGTTGGACATTTATCTTAGTGTAAAGAGTTTGATTAGATGAAATCTAATCTCGACAATCTTTGTTATTTGAATTTCATATCATTTTATTGTTTTTATGTAAAATTCCAAAAATATTATAACTTATAACTTTGTTTTGGTTTATCTTTATTATTGAATATTATGTTCAAATCATTATTATTCATTTATTAATTTATATAGTACAAATTTGTGAAAATTGTCAAATATTATGCAAGTTCTTGTAAGAACAATATCTCTTATCGAATATTATATGATGATTTGGTATGCTTACTTATGAGTCAACTAGTTTTCTGGTGCTAAGCATGAGACATTCTTCAGCATGCATGGCTATGGAAGTTACACTTCATTATGTGCAAGTGTGTTTGTATTGCAAATGGCAGAAAACAGAGGCGGCGATGGGGACCATACATGGTTTCATTTATTTTCTTCTTTGCTTATTGCTTCTTTCTTCCCTTTTATGCTGGTTTATTATTTATATGTTAGACTCAATTTAAATTTCAATCAGAATTTCATTTAATTGTGTGATTTTTTTTATTTTAATTGTTTAATACTTTTTATTCGAGTAATTTATAATAATTTTTAACCGTTAAAAATTTATAACAAAATATTTTAAAATAATTAAAAATAACTGTCACATCATAATTTAGTAAAAACTAAAAATCAAATAAAAAAAGTAGTTGAGGAATCAAGATTAATTATATATTAGATGAGAGACTACAAACAAAAATAATGAAAAATTAATGGATTAAAAATATATCAAAAATATATTTTGTACTATAAAATTTGAACAAGTTTCATGTAAAACTTTTGAATTTTCATCTTATTCTTCTGAATGTAATTTATTACGTTTTAGAGTACTTGTCTAATTATTTTGTTTAGATAACAGTCTTTTTATAAACAAAGATCATGTCTAAAATGTTTATGATAGTTAAATATTTTTAAAATTAAAAAATTCAACTCTAATTTATTTTTGAAAAAAAAGATAATGTTTAAAGATTAAATGTCATTTTTTTAAAAACGATTTCTAAGCACATTAAACATTAACTGGTTTTGTCTTATTCAATTTTTTTTATTAGGTTTGCTTCATCTCAGAATATGTTTTTTGTCCTGTTTTCCTTTGCTCTTTATTGATAATTACAAAAGAATCACATCAATTTTACTTTATTTTATTTCAAAAAGACTTGTAAAGAAAACAATGAATCTACGTATACATATTTAAAAAAACCAAAATAAAAATATTATATACAATTATTAATAAAAACTAAATAAAACTCAAAGCATAAAAAGAAGTTTACACTTTTTTATAAAAAAATCGTATATTCAAGATTAGTTACATGAATTATTTGTTTTTTTTAATTTTAATTTTCTGAGTTAATTACATTTATATATTTTTTTTACTTTTATAGTATTCAAATTTTATTTAAATTAATCTTATTTTATGTAACATATATTGTAAACTATTTTATTTTTATTTTCTAGATTTTGCTATATTTTTGGGTAAAAAATTACATTTTTATACAACACCTAGATCTAGACACAAGGACTTTTGTCATCATTTGTCTCTCTATATAATAATTTAATTGCAGAAGAGTGAAGACCATAGGATTCATCATTTTCCAAATAAGTATTTTCATAGTTACATAAAGTCAAGAGAAGAAGTGAAGTGCTGCTGCAATGGCTTCAAGTCAGGAAGAGGTGACCCTTTTGGGAGTTGTGGGAAGCCCATTTCTGCACAGGGTTCAGATTGCTCTCAAGTTGAAGGGAGTTGAATACAAATATTTGGAAGACGATTTGAACAACAAGAGTGATTTGCTCCTCAAGTATAACCCAGTTTACAAAATGATTCCAGTGCTTGTTCACAATGAGAAGCCCATTTCAGAGTCCCTTGTGATTGTTGAGTACATTGATGACACATGGAACAACAATCCCATCTTGCCTTCTGATCCCTACCAAAGAGCCTTGGCTCGTTTCTGGGCCAAGTTCATTGATGACAAGGTAACTCTCAGTTAGATCCCTTCTTTTTCACTCTTTGCCTTTTGCTAATCAACTTTGTTTGAAGTCAATCATGGATCAGATTGATTTAAGAACTACCTTGAATTATTGTTATGATTTGTAATTTTAATGTAAGTGTATAGGATTTCGTTCTAATTTTAACTTGGTGTTAGAAATATTTTTTGCTATATGTACTTGTCACTAATCCGATTCTAAATTTCTAAACAAAAATACTATAGAAATATTTCTTGCACTTTAACGCAGAAAATTAAGCAGAAAGGGGATCCTATAAACAAATTTTATTTACTTGTACATAGCTCAATCATATATAGTTCTGATTGCTGAACAAGTGGGTTGGTTTGAATAATTATGGACTCACGTTTTTGAATGAAAATATCCCACCATTGGGTGTCTATAGCTCACTCGAAGGAGATTAGTCTCTATGAATGATTAGAGATATTCCTTGCAACGACTATATGTGTGTCCAAGAAAAACAATAGTTCTATTTATGCCAACTAGTATTTTACTAACATATAAGTAATTTAATTTGTGAAATCAGTGTGTGGTTCCAGCATGGAAATCTACTTTTATGACTGATGAGAAAGAAAAAGAGAAGGCTAAAGAAGAGTTATTTGAGGCTCTGAGTTTTCTTGAGAATGAGCTGAAGGGCAAGTTTTTTGGTGGAGAGGAGTTTGGCTTTGTGGATATTGCTGCTGTGTTAATACCTATAATTCAAGAGATAGCAGGGTTGCAATTGTTCACAAGTGAGAAATTCCCAAAGCTCTCCAAATGGAGCCAAGACTTTCACAACCATCCAGTTGTCAACGAAGTTATGCCTCCTAAGGATCAGCTTTTTGCCTATTTCAAGGCTCGGGCTCAAAGCCTAGCTGCTAAAAGAAAGAATTAGTATAGTGAGACTCAGAATTTCCATCGAGGTTTCTGTATTGTATGAAATGAAAGCTACTTGTCTATGTTTCGTTATTGCGGTTGTATTTTCATTTTACAATTAATTATGTGATATAGGATTTCTCCATGTTAAAAAATAGTTCAATTCAATCAATATAATAAACGAATGAGTTGTGTTAGAGCATATAAAGTGAGAGATTTTTTGTTGAGTTGCTTAGTTTTAACGTTATTTGACTCTTTTTTTTTACTAAAAAAATGATATGGAATTATTTATACAAACACAATTGTTGATTAATAATATTTATGTTATAAATAATATATTTTTTTGAATAGTATAAAACTCAAAAAATTACGTCAAATATTTATTTTATTAATCTTAATATTTAAGTGAATTTTTGTGTATAAAATATTTAAAATTATGTGAAATTATAAGATCACGTAATTAAAATAAACAATTAATTTAAGCAATTATAAGTGATTTAAACTTTAAAGTATTTAATAAAGAGCATTTGGTGATTTCTTTTTTTTGACATTTTGTAATCAATGCATTCTCCTTTTGGCTCTTGGCCTTGTTGGCATTTTGGCTACCGCAATCAATAAAAGGAAAAGATGCCACTTACCTTCCACACATCACATAAATCTTCTGGTGGATATGCTTTTCAGGGATATTGGTGTCGGAAGAGATAAGGATTTGATGCAAAGATACAACCATTGTTTAAAGATATATATGCTATGTCACATGTGAAAATAGTAACATGGTATAAGTTCATTGATAATCTTGTTTATTAAATTATAATTCAAAGTTTGATTTCCAAATTCATATATAAGAAAAATAATTTTTTAAATGTAAATTTCACCTATGATTCAAGAGCGGAGATTCTTTGAACCGAAATATGACAGGGTGAATAGTATATCATATATTCATATTTTTGATAAATGCAAAAAACCTATTCAAACTACTAAAATAGAAAGAAAAATTATATTTATCAGAGATTAATATATTAAATAAATTTTAATATTTTGATAAATTAGATTTTGAATCTCGCTAAGAAATGTAGCAAGTTAAAAAAAATGCCACATGTAAAAATAAATTTATTTGGTAAAGTGCGTAAAATAAATAAATAATAATTATACGCTTGCATATTTTTTAATTATTTTACTTTAATTTACCAACAATTTTAGTTTCTCTAATTAGATTTATTCGCATTTTATCTTCATATAAATTTTAAATTATTTAAAATAAATCACTTTAAGTTTTATTCAATAACTAATAGAAATGTAGTGAAGGTATAACATTATTAACTTATAGTAATATATATTTTATTGTTCACTGTTCACAAAATACAAGTGGCAAGTAATGTGGTGTTTTAATATGCACATCATCTCTCCATGTCAACTTTGGCAAAGGAGTATAGATATCTCGTCCTTAGTAACAGGGCTATTAGGCTAAACAGGTTATTTATAACGCCTCATCATTTGAATATTAATGATAAAAATGTAATATCCTTATCAAGTGACAGATACTTAATTATCTATAATCAGTGAATTATCTATAATCCATTGGATTATCTATAAGCTATAAATTATCTACTAGCAATTATTTATAAGTCACAACTTATTTACTAGTTATTATCTACAAGCTGGTAGTTATCCACAAGGGTTGTTACTGAAAATAATAAGAATACTTCAATACAAGCAAGAGGGGGGTGAATTGGTTGAACCTTGGTATTTAAAAAATTTCAATCAGAGTTTCCACAGGATCTTTATCACTTTAAAAAAAATGTTTTGAAACCAAGAATCTTATATTCAATCAAATTCCTCTGTCAAGAAAATCAATAGACAACTGAAATCTTTTTGTGCAAATAATTTGATTCACAAACCAAAGCAATAAAGAGATGAAGAGATTAGAATAAAGATCAGCCACAATTTTTATACTGGTTCACTTCAAACACTATGAACCTACATCCAGTTCTTCCACTCAACACTAGAATGAAGCTCCACTATTGCAAATTAATGTTCTTACAAGATATTACAAGCCTCTCTTTATCAACCCTAGATAAAGTTTAGAAATCTAAAACACTATTAGATTCTTAGAGACCAACCCAACTGAGAACACTACTCAGCAACCCCTAGAGAAACACTATCTCTAGTTATCATGCAAGAAACCCATTTACAATAAGCCAATCTTTATAGAAATCAAATAACAGATTTACATCCACAAAGAATAAGGAACGAATTCACCTGATAATCCAATGAACAAAATGCATATGTATGATTCACCAGGTTGAAAGAATGAATAACAGATTCAATGCATCCCTTTCCTTACTCTTTGAAACTCAATGATGCTTCACTCATCAAATTAAAAACCCATATGAATTTTGGTGAAACCAAGATGTTTTTGAACTCAGAAAACTAACTAAAGAAAGCTCATGAATGTTTGTGATTGCCCAAAATTCGAATTTCTCAACTCTTAAAATCACAGAGCAATGGGTTCTATTTATAACAGCTTTCTAACTGAAAATAATCGATTAAACCCGCTCTTGTAATCGATTATTCCGCATATGTAATCGATTAATTCAAGAATGTAATCGATTAAAGTGTTTATAATGCTTTCTGGGTTTGAGCTATGAACATTATAATCGATTATTCTATCACGTAATCTATTAAACTAGACACTCATGATTTTCCAAATACACTGAGTAATCGATTACTGAATTTGGTAATCGATTAAGACAGACAGACCAATATTTTCAAATGTACTATGTAATCCATTAAAACGATATGTAATCGATTAAATCAGCAAAACATGTTAGTCATAGGCATGATACGTAATCGATTACGAACTTCTGTAATCGATTAAGACAGGAAGTATGTTATTTTAATTTTAGCCTAGGTAATCGATTAATTCGATATGTAATTGATTACATTGTTTTTGGTTTGTTTTCCAGAAGGCACGAAGAATAAAATAATCGATGCCAACATATCTGTAATCGATTCAAACAGGAAAACTTCATTTTTCTAAAAACTTGATTTTAATTTGCCTCAATTATTAATTGCTTTTGTATTGCCCTCATTCTAACAATCCTAAATGAATGATTATGCATGATATGCACATTGGATTATCAGATAACACATCTTCCCCTTTACATGAATCAAATTGATCTTCAAGCTTCCAAGACACTTTTGAAACGAGGCATGTTGAAAGCACAAAACTCCAAAGCTTGATTCCTTGTCCATCCTTTCATGACTCCTCTTGAATCAACAGTTACATCACTGTAACAGTCCCGACAAATAAGGTCACGTAGCTCCTACTCCACTCCATAAGTATCAGGTTTCATCTCACCTTTTCATATCACTCATTCTCACCTAACTCATGTATTTACTTGAGCGTCAGAATCTTTTCTTTTGCAGGTCCCCCTCTTGTCCTTCTAACAAATGGTACTCATAGTTTAACGTGCGAGATCGTGGAGCCCCTCTTGGCCCCGTCCATCCTATCGTGTGTCAGTTCTGGATTTTAGTAAGTACATTTGGCACCCACTATGGGTCCGCGATAAAACTTATCCTACGACCTTTCTTTTCCACCAATGGTTAGCACGTGGTTTGGCCTCAGACACGAGATCCCTCTTGAAAGCTCCAATCCTCCCCCAACAACCATTACAAACACAAACACTCTCCAGCAACTCCAAACCCGCATTGTGAAGATGGAGCGGCGTCATGAGGAGGAACTCCGAAAGCTGAAAGCTAACCACGATTAGCTGGAGGCTCGTGTGAGACGCCCCCAAGGCAACGAGCACTCTACCTATACAATGAATGAACGTACTCAAGGAATCACACCCCCAACACATCGTAAACACTTAAGACGACATTAGTCTATCACACATACATTGTCCATAAAGGTGAACGACTCGTCGACACCCTTTTGTTAACTGCATCATGGAAGCCAACCTACGTTTAGGTTGGAAATCACTTAACCTAGAGTGGTACAACAGAACCACTGATCTAGATGAGCATTTAGACGCTTTCCTCACCTAGGCGAACCTTTACACCAACAATAACGCAATCCTGTGTCGTGTCTTCCCAACGTCCCTTAAAGGGGCAACATTGACATGGTACGAGCGCTCCAACCGGGGTCCATCGACAGCTTCAACAACCTTGTCGAGCTTTTCAGTTCAATTATGCAACCATCCAATCACATCGCATGACTTACGTTACGTTGGCCAGTTTGCGACAAGAAGATGACGAATCCCTCCAGAAATTCATGGACAGGATCAGACGAATCACTGTCCAGATCTGAAACCTCAACCCAGAGGTAGGATTGCACTCCATGCTTCTAGCCTTACAACTTGGTAAGTTCAAGAACATTCTATGCCAAAAACCTCCTAGTAGCATGAACGAGTTGCATGAACGAGCCAAAGACTACATTCAGATGGAGGAGATGTCAAGGTTAAGAAACGAGGTCCGATAAGCCAGACAAAAGTATGACAATCGAGAAGGAGGTACCAAGACTGACTAACATAAGTTGGACAAAGGCACAAGCCAGACAAGCGTCAGCCTCTCTCAAAGGGACCCAGGTACGAGCGCTACACACCCTTAAAAACCAACCGAAATACTATCCTAGAGGAAGCCTTCAACACGAAGGTACCCATGAAGCTACCTCTACCACTTCCTCCTAGGGCGGGGTTAGATAGAACCAAACACTGCAGATACTATTGCAGTTATGATCACAATACAAAAGACTGTTGGGCTCTAAAAGATAAAATTGAAGAACTCAACAGGCTGGGTATCTAGCCCATTTTGTGCAGAGGCTTGACAATCACCTAGTAGGAGCGAGACCTAGGGGACGCCAAGAAGACCAACATAGAAATCACGATGCCAACAGAAGAAGGGACAAAGGAGAAGACAGAGGGAGTCAAAGGTACTACTAGCAAAGATGCGAGCGTCAACCTCCGCTAGAACAGGAAAAAGAGCTCACCCAACAAATCCAAGGTGAAATCAACACCATCGTAGGCGGATTTTCCTACGGAGGGATGTTTAGTCAGTCTGGAAAGCGGCATCTCCATGCCATCCGGGACATCGATATCAATTGTGTCAACGTGTCTGTTAGATACAGGGAGAACATGAAGGTGGATCAAGATACATGTTGAAGATGAATGAGTGTTTTAGCTTTGTACATGCCATTCAATTGAAGACATTTGTAATTGCTTGATGTAGGAGAGAATCATCCTATGATCCTCTGCATTGCACAAACATTCATTTACTTGCATTCATGATTTTATATAAGCACATGGTTTGTGAAAAGATTTAAGATTTCATGATTGCATCAAAGTAAAGAGCTCATGGTTTTAAGTTTTTGGAAAAACTAATTTTCACTGTATTAATCGATTACCACATATTGGTAATCTATTACCTGAGCTTTGAAGAACAAAACAATCGATTACCAGCATTAAGTAATCACTTACTCAGGATAAACACAAAACATGACTTGACTGTGTTAATCGATTACCATTTATCAGTAATCGATTACTTAATTCATTTATGGAATAATGAATTCTTGTAGTAATCGATTATAGGTCAAAATAATCGATTACTTTGTTCATATAACCTTTCCAGAAAACTGAAGAACATTTTAATCGATTAAATTTGTTTTCAATCGATTACAAATGAAGATTTAATTGATTACTTAGGCGATTTAATCGATTACATTCAGTTACATCAGTTTGTTATAAATAGATGTTGAGTTTTCTGAAATTTACAAGATCACAGCTTTACGGAATCTGCAAAATCTTCATAAGTATTTTGAGATTGAGAAAGGTTACTCTGAGTTCTAAAGTGCGTAATGTAATGCCTAGGAGTTTAAACATGTGATTAAGCCTGAGATTAGATCATAATCAGGCTTAGAAGCCTTGAAAGAGAGATATAGGCTGATTTATGGGTTTTCTGAGGTTCCACGCTTGAAGCGTGGGAGTCCACGCCTGGGACGTGTGAAGCAGCTCAGAAAACCAATTTTCTCTGGAGGTCCACGCTTGGGGCGTGAAGTGCCACGCCTGGGGCGTGGGAAGCAGCCCAGAAATGCCATTTTGTCTGCCGTCCACGCTTGGGGCGTGGGAGTCCACGCTTGAAGCGTGGGAGTCACGGCAGAGGCCTATAAAAGGCCCAGAAGCTCAAAAATCTTGATATTTTCTTCCTCATTCGTCCAAACCTCCATTGATGAGTTTGAGAGCTTCGTATCTTCTCCATCTTTCATCTAAACACCTCTGACCCAACTGAGAAAGTGATTAGAACCCCGAGAGGAGAGAAAACCCCCGATTGATCCCTGAGAATAGCTGAGAAACAGTGAGATTTGATTTCTCTGGGAGAACCCTTGAGAGCTCGGAGTTTAAAGGCGAAGGAAGCTTTGTATGAGCGATCTACCTCAGGGAAAGCGATTCCCTGGCGTTTGTGAACGTCACAGAGGTAAGAAACTCGAGCTCTAACCGTTGGTTCTGTGTATTGGATTTCAGGGTTTTGGGGTTATCTTGAGGGGTGTTTTTGGAGGTGTTAGAGCCGTTATTAGGCTCGGACTCTGTAGAGTCTTATGCTCAGAGGACTGTTCTGAGGAGGTTAGAGCCTTGAATCATCATTACTGATGAAGTTTGATTTTGGCTCTGAGTCAGTATGAGCAGAGATGAAAGGTT
>PYAF01000766.1:358924-379523 GCA_007407185.1 Glycine tomentella
GTTCTGAACCCTATGAAAGGGTAGCTGATACTTTATAATTGATCTGAGCCCAGAGATGGGTGATTATGATGTGTATAGCTATGAGTTGTGAATGATGGCTGAACCCTGTGAAAGGGTAATTGATGCTTGATATTTGATCTGAACCCAGAGATGGGTAATTATCATGTATGGCCATGAGTGGTTGATTGATGATGGATCCATGAGAAAAGGGATTGATGTGTATTTGGTTCCTGAGAAAGGGAAATTGAGATGTATGGCTATGATTCATTGGCAGCATGCTTTATTAATTATGAAACTTGAGTATCCATACCAATTTTCTCTAAAATATGAAAAAGTTATGAAATGACACAAAGTTAGCAAAATACCAATTTTACGATTTCAGATAAATAAAACAAAATCAGCATTACTTATTACTAATATTGTAGGACCAATGAAGGATATTAAATATAACTCTAAATACTCGTATAGAAGCAAGAAAGATCTTAAAAGGCCACAATTTTCAAATTATGCATAAATTTATATAAAACCATCATCAATGTTGTTAACTCAATTCTTAACTACCATAATCAGTTCTTATTTTTGTTCATCACGGGAACAAGTTTGCAAGTCTATGCAGAAGACATAAGTAACCATCGTTACTTATACAAGCAACAATTGCACCTTACGACGATGAAAGAAGCAAAAGCTCAACGTTAGTGAAAGATTTACTTTCGAAATAAATCACAAGTTAAACAGAAACTTGGTGGAAGAGTGAAAGCCTTGTTCTTTACAGATGACAAATAAAATAGAAACTATTTTTATTTGGTTAATCCAAGAACATGAAGAGATGTTTAAAGAGCACAAAAATATATTAGATCTCTAAACAAAAACTTTACTATTAAGCAAATAACAAGAACCCATTAACAATTCCAGAACCAAAACACATTTTTTTTACTATTTTCTTTTTTTTTTAAAATTCCCAAAATTACACACCAAAAATAGCTGAAAAATTAACCAAGGGCTCCCATATATAAAATTTACAAAACCAACAGTTGTAGACTAAAAAAATTGGAAACTTCGAAAAGCAAAAGACAAAACCCAAAAGAATAAATGAATCAAAAGCCACAAATCATACCCTCAAAATATCTAGGACTCGAAATTTCACATACACCGATCTCGACGAAGAAAAAAAAGCAAAAATAGAGCATAAATGGAGAAAAAATAAATAATATAAGAAATTTAAAAGAAGAAAGGTGCGTCCATAAACATGGCATCACAAAACAAAAGGTGCATCATAATAGATTACATGAAGAGTTAGCTGACTAACCTTCACAACTCTGTGTCTCTCTCTCTCTCTCTCTAACTCAAAGGCTGGCTTCGGACGAGACGTGGACTCGAGGCCTTCATTAAAACGCGACGATTCTTTCTGTGGATGGCACGACGATGTGTGGCGGACCCTTGGGAATCTCGTGTGAGGGCAGCGTGACAATGGTGGATCGAGCTTGTGCGACGGCGAAAAACTAGTGAGTGGGAAGCCTTTCGAAAATCACCAAAAACGTAAGTGACTCAGTCCCTCGTTAGGGTTGGGTCTTTTAATTTTCTGTCTAATTTTAATTCTCAACGGAAACGTTTTCCTCGTAAAAATTAGTCGGTAATACATACTTTTTGATGGAACAACTGTCCGTGGGAAAATTTCCATCTGAAAATGAAATGTTTCCCATGGAATGCATTCAGTTGGTAAATTCTGTTGGTAATTAATGCAGAAATTTTCGACGAAATATATTTCGTAGGAAATATTCCGCCGGTATTTATCATTTTTCTTGTAATGAAGCATGATTCAAGCGAAATTTGATGCTTGCAATGTTTACGAAAACACCATTGTCGAAATTACCTCTGATGGTGGTAAACGGTGATTGACGATAGAAGTGTTGCGGGGGGAGAGAGCTTGAGGAGGAAAACCTGATAGGAAAGCTGTCGGGTACAACTTATGAGATGAGATTAATCTAATGCCTCACAAACAATGGTTCACAATAGATAATTTATTTGCTGGTCCATCATGGTAGATGCTGCCTAAAAATAAAGTTTATCAAAAATAGATCATATGTGATTATTCTGTATCATTGTTAATGATCTGACACGTTATTATAAATTGTAAGTGTTATTGTTACATTATTGATTAACGTTGGTACGTGATAATAAATATTAAAAATGTTAATAGTGGACGAATTTAAAGACTCTAACATATCAAAATCTAGATTAAAAAAATTCAAAAAAATTACAAACTAAAAAATGATAAACCCATATAAAATTTCTCTTAAATAAACTATTTTAGTAAAAGATATTCCACTATATTAATGTAAAACGCTAACGCTATGCCCCCACGTAGAGGTGACGTGATTCTTACATCCTTTTTAAGTCATTGACAATTTGTCATATATGGCGATTGACGATGGAGTCTTCTTTACTAAATGCAAAGGCAGTTTTTTTTTTTTTTTTTTTTTTTTTTTTTTTTTTTTTTTTTTTTTTTTTTTTTTTTTTTTTTTTTTTTTTTTTTTTTTTTTTTTTAAATTTCTGGATTAGTGTCATATGCCATGTCTAATACTACCTGTTACAAAAGTAATCGAGAAATTGTACCTTCTACAAAATTTTGTTTACTGAGAGAACGTATAGAAAACAGAAAAATTTTGTGATAAGATAATTAATGTGTGCAAAAGAGAAAAAAATTAATGAAAACATACTAACAATATAAAATAATTTTATACTATCATTTAATAAAAAATTACTATTTATAATTTTGTATGACGTTTAAAGTTATTGTAAAAAAATCAACATATATATATATATATATATAATTAGATGAGAATACACACTATTTTATATTGTTAATACACCGTTTATTTTCTAAAAATATAGTACTATTAGGAGAAGTGTTATAATAAGTTATAAGATATATATAAAATAATATAATTATTAATTCCTCTTCTTTTCAACCTTTTTTGTCAGCATATCAATTATATATTCTATAAACTATTATTATTTCTCTTAGCTTCCTATTCTTATTTTATCATATATTAATTAGAATAAAATGTACTTGCTTCCTAGAAATATTTCAAAAAGGTTAATTTTAGTTCCTATAAATATTTAGTTTTGGCATTTATGCAAAAACATATTTTCAAGTCGCGCGATTAATGAAGGACTAAAAGCTTATCACCTTTGATAAATATAGGATCCGAAAACATATAAAGAAAATATAGTTTTATAAGAATTAAAATTAACATTTTGAAATATTTTGGAGAATAAAAACATAATTACCCTATTAATTATCATACTTGTAATTCTGACTCTTTTCCCACTTTAGATGTTAATTAGCATCTGGTATCCACCAATTTTTTTTTTTTTTACTTATTTTTCATATACAGATATAGGTTCAAAAAGGTAGTATTTTGGTTTTAAAATTACTAAAGTAGTATGTTTTTTAAATATTTTATCTGCATAGTGGAAGACATCCGGAAGTTGGAAAAAAAATCAAAATAATACTTTTTAAATAAAAAAACTATTAATTTAGAACTATTTTAAAATTATTTACATTTATGGGGTAGTTAATAGTGTCCAAATTGGGCGTGACTGAACACGCCCAATTTAGGCGTGACAAATTTGGACGTGATTGATCCCTATATAAGCAAAAAAAAATTTACTTTTTTACATATTTACCATTTCACCTTCTCTATAAAAGTTTCTGAACTTTTTCTCTAGAGTTTGTGAGTGGGTTATCTCTGCAGCGAAGCTCTGCCAACAAGTAAATGAATTTAATAATTTTGCATATTATTTAATATTTTATATTATTGAATTATAAAATTATTAGAGTCATATGGAATTGTTAGCGAGGTAGGTAATTTTTATCGACGTAGATGTTAGCTTCGTAGAGAATTATTAGAAACTGATAGATAGAATTATTTTAGATGATAATTTAGTTTAGGGTTTAGGGTTTAATTTAGTTTAGTTTTTATTTTAGAATTATTTTACTAAATTTATTTAGTTCAGTTTAGTTAGAACTATTTTATTAAAGTTATAATCAAGTTTAGTTTATATTTTGATTAATAGGAAGTATTAAAGAAGGGTATTAAATTATTAATTATAATTTTGATTTAGTTTAGTTTAGTTTTTAATTTAGAATTATTTTACTAAAGTTATTTAGTTTAGTTTAGTTAGAACTATTTTATTAAAGTTATAGTCTAGTTTAGTTTATATTTTGATTAATAGGAAGTATTAAATAAGGGTATTAAATTATTAGTTATAATTTTGATTTATCTAGGATAATTATTTGTAATGTAATTTAATTTGAAGGTATTAAATTATTAATTATAATATTGATTTATTTATATTAAGATAGTCATAGATGGCTGATTCATCATCGTCTGCTTCTTCACGGTCTGGATCCGATCATGAGGGTGCCCAGGGATCCAACGACCCATGTTATCCCTACCCCGTTTAAGTGGGGTGTTTTGTGGAGGCGTACCCAACGCACACACGCTTCACAAACTGACTGGAACGAGGACACATGTCGAGTGTTGAAGACTCAACGTGGTAAAGTCACAGGGGGGCCAGACTGTGATAATATACCTGACATCGTTACTGAGATGTTAGGACAGGCTGGATTCCTACATGTTGCACGCATGCGACATATTCAGGTATGCAATTCTAAATAGAATAAATTAAATTTTATTTTAATTTAAACTACAAAAATGTTTTTTTTAGAACTATACATATGAATTGATTATTATTAAAAAAAAATTGATCGATCCTGTGCTTATTAGTACTCTAGTTGAGAGGTAGAGACCAGAGACACATACATTTCACATGACGCAGACAGAGATGACCATCACATTGGAAGACGTGACTGGTATCTTAAGATTGGCCAGCGACGACAATGTCGTTAGCGAATCCACCTATGGCAACTGGGCCACCATCATTGAGGAAGTATTTGGTCATCTTCCTCAGGTAGAGGGTGAGCTGAAAGGTGGATTTTTGCGCCTGTCTTATTTTGATAGACATTATGTGCATTGGGGTGAGGTAGCTGCGAATCCCCTAGAAGTCATGTGGTTTACGAAGGCACACATTATGCGTATGATTGGAGCATGGCTACTATGCGACGGATCTGGGGAGGAGCACTATCGCTTGTCGCTATGTCCTGTTGCTTGGAGGGGACTTCGGAGACATAGGTAGCTATAGCTGGCTGGGGCTCTGCGGTCCTTGCATATTTGTTTAAAGCAATGTGAGAGTGTACAGATCCACAGAGAAGTGACATTGGTGGGTGTCACGTGCTTCTTCAGATATGGAAGTGGCTTAGATTCCCACCCATTGCTTTAGTTATTCCTCAGCCTACTTAGTCGAAGTGACATTATGGACACAGGTATGTGTTATTATTTTCTTTAATTAAGTATGTATTAATGAGTTTTATAAGTATTCTAATGTCAGTTATTTTGAAATTAGGTTTAATGCTTTAGGTCGGTTTCAAGCACACGAGCTTCTTTGGTAACGACTAATATTAGATTCCCTTAGTCCGGATGAGGTACGTATTGTTATTTATATAAGTTTTTGTCACTATACTTGGATAATTTTCATTTTTGGTCGTTGTACTTTCATAATTGTGTGTTTAGTTCTTTTGTTTAGGTGGTTTGGCAACCATATGCAGACTACCACTTCCTTGGTGCATCTGATCAACAATGACTATTGTGGATGGTTAGTACTCCTGTTATATGCTTCCATACAGTTGAGTATTCTCATCCGGACAGATGCATGCGACAATTTTGGAGGGATCAGCCAATCCCACGAAGGCCTAGGAAGCTGAAGGGTGTGCATGACCTATCATTGCTAGGTAAACCACATGATAACTGGGTCCGTAAGCTGAGACTCTTTATACGGCGATGAGAGGTTAGGGACCGACACATCAACCTGCCCCTCTACTAAATGGGTTGTTGTCACCAAACCATGAGTACATGGTTTGGTTCAGGGAGAATGGGAAGCGATACGTATTGAAGAGGGCTGCCAAGACTGGTCGTGGTGTAAGTGTTGTTTAATTATAATTTGTGTACTTATATTCATTATGGTGGATTTAATGACTAGACTAATTATTTGTTTTGTAATTTGTAGATTGATGTCCTGGAGATGCTGTACTTTGCGACTGGCACTGAGCAGTGGCTGGGATACACCGTTGACTGGGTGCATGAAGAGATTGGTCGCATTATTTCTATCTTCAGAGAGACATGTCGCCTAGAGGAGGCAGGCCCATATGCACCCCCATCGAGCTTCAGCACGACCCATAGGTACATGTGGACGTTCCCCGTGCTAAACAGGAGGGACATGGGCTAGAGCGTCGGCGGAAAGCCATGCACCATGTTCTGAACCTATAGGAGCTCCCAGGCCTCGCACTGATGGTTGGTTTAGGCCTCCACTGATAGGTTCTACATACGGCAACCAGCCTATGTATTATGAGGCTACTCAACAGGGGGACATGGGGTATGAGGGATTCAGCTCCCAGAGTCATATTCCTTCACCGACAGACTCCTAGACACAGCTTGTATATTATGCTATCGCTTTGTCCATGGCATCAGGGGACATTGGGGTTGTTGCTTCTGGGAGCAGTAGTGATGTACCTACTGCGGATTGGAGTGATGATGATATTGACCGCCTGCTCGCTCAGGTTGATTATTCTCTAGGCGGTTGTGGGGATTGGCCATCACATGTACCACATAGCACCCCACCTCTTGATTATCCCCGACCATCATCGCTAGAGCAGGCAACTCTATACCCACCTGCAAATGTAGAGCCTTCTCAGGCAGGCCCTTCTCGGGCCCATGGTAAGCGGAGGTCACCTGATCGCCAGGCACATCATTACCAGTGGCCATCTGAGTCATAGCAATATATTCATTGTGTTTATATTATTTGTTGTTTGTACTGGACTTTATTTGATTGTCATACATTTATTACAACATTTTCGTGTAATGGACTTTATTTTCATGTAAGATTTACCAAAACAAGTCATTTAGTAACATTAATAAAAACATGCAAGACTCGACAACTCGTCCTTATATCCGGTAACATGACATTGACAACACTATGATGCATGCCTACTACACCATGTGGAACTGTAAAATGACATTGACAACACTATGACATATGCCTGCTACACCATCTGGAAGGGTAAAATCTCAGTCGAAATTGACAACACTATACACTCTGCACATTGGATTCCAAACAAGCCTCTATCAGAAATACAACCACACAACTATAAATAACACAAGACATCGTTAACACAACTACACACTCCCACCCAACATACCTCTGCAAACGAAATTCAATCTCAATACTATGGCATTCTTAGGAGAAACAACACTCAGACCATTTCTAACTCCAAATATTAGCATTCATTTTTCCCAATGGATCAATCAAACACAACCAAACTGGTATTTCTTTTCAATATCCTACTCCAATACCAATGTGAGTTCCTAATGAGTGTTCTTTTCAGACACTCAAGAGTAGGATGCACAACACCCTTCTGCTAACCAATGACCAATTTGTTGATAAAATCTACTACCGACAACCATCCCTAGATGTAGGTCAGCAATATTGTTTTCATTCTCTGCAACTCACAAATGATAATGATGTTTGCATAATGTTAATGTGCAATGAGCAAATGTCGAGTGTTGGCCCTATAGAAATATTATGTACCATCAACAGAACACTCGATGGTATACTCAACCTACTTCGATCCACCATCGTCCCCACACATGATGCAATGCTATATTACAACGGCAAGTGGAACATACCACGACAAGCCAATTTTGTGGGTTATTCCTTTACTGGAACAAATCCAATAAGATTTGAAATTCCTTCAGGATGCAACATTGAAAGACTCAAGGATGTCATCATGCAAGTTGCGCTTGTTGGGGTCTCCCCTTATGAAATTCACAATTCATAGGTGGTAAGAAAATTATTTTTTCGACAGCTAGTCCATGCAAAATATTCAGACTACACAATCGAATATCACATAATAGAGTTGATAAGCGATGAAGACGTGTTAAAGAAGTTAGCAGAATCCAACTAATGGAAACGATTTTGTCCAATAGAGATTTTAGATATTTTTAACAAAACAGTTACCCAAATGGAAGAAGACATGTCCACTGCAGATGTTGGGCATGATGCTCACTAGAATGATTCAAATGGAAGAACACATGGCTACTGCACAACAACTTTGAAACTATGATTAGTTTGATTATTTTTGTATTTAAATTTTTATTGTTATTTTCATTTTATTAAGTAGTGTTTATTGTTGTTTGTCTGTCTATCTCTCATCTCAATTACTTTTATTCACAGTGTTTTTAATTATTATAATGTCTGGGCTACATGTGTTTAATACTACTTAGAATTGAAAAATTCCAAAAAAAAACCCATATTTAAAAAAAAAAACACATATACGAATTGGAAAATGATGAAAGTCTCAACATATTTTCAACAAATTTGTGATTTTTTTTAAATGAAAGACATTAAAATACTACTATTTAAAGAAACATCATTACAAAATCATGAAATAGCACCACACTTAGGACAAGCTCTCTGATTATGTCCAACTTGCTTGCAAATACCGCATTTGACACGCCTTTGACTTGTTTCAATTTCATCCATCTCGTTACGTATTCTAATGGACCTTGGACGTATGTTTTGCGTTTGGGTAATGTGGAAGCGAATGTTAGTAAGGAAGTATTCCCAGGCTTCCAAAGTCTCCCTCTCAACAATGGAAAATGTCAATGGCAGACATTCATTATTTCCATCCCGAGTCATGAAAATCAACAATTTCCCTTTATACTTGGCATATAAATGAGTCTCATCAATTTGAATCATGAGTTTACAAAAATTAAAAGCCTTGCAACATTGTCTGAAAGTCCAGAAAATGCGATGAAACACACGCTTTGCTCATATCAATCGATGTCCCACAAAATACTCATTTGTTTGAATATCATAAAAAGAACATGGTGAAAAACGAAGCATGTAGCGACACCACCTGGGCAAAAAAGCATAAGATTCTTCCCAATCCCCATAAATCATTGCTATTGCTTTCTGTTTTGCATACCAGGCCTTTCGATATGAAACTTTAAATCCATATAAATGCGTGATCCTCTCCTGAACCAATGCAATTGACACAGACGGTTCCTCTTTAATCATTCCTAACAATGATATTGTAACATTGACATTAAGAACATACCTTAAAGAACCATTATTAAAGACATATAGAGGAAATTAAATAAAAACATACCTACTACAAGTGAAGCAATTGCATCAGCATTAAGCTGTCCGTGACCCTGTGTAATATGGTCATTCAGAATTGTATTTTCCATCCCATTTTGAAATAAGCCACTTCTCACCATACGTTGGTTTAATTACCCTAACTCTCCAGGGGCAACCCTCGATATGAGCAATACACCTCATGCTAAACTTGTTAGGCTTGCTCTTAACCACAAATGCTTCTTGATGCTCCTTCATGAGGTTTCGCTTAATTGCTAAATGCGCATCCTTTTTGGAACCAAATTCCTGTTTAACAAATAACTCATCCCCTAATTGTCATGGACCCTGCACTGAACCCGAACCCGAAGCAGAACTGGTAAAAGATTCTTCTTCGCTTGGATGATTCCAATCAATATGTGTGTAATATGAAATTTCATCCCAAAAAGGAATGACCTCAGCACCTGCACATACAAAATCAGTTTAATAAACATATCAAGCAAATGAAATACTATAACATACAAATATACATATACGACTACATTTTCATTGATTTTAGTCATCTAACATACCTTCAATAGGTTATTCTGGTTGAGTAGATCCAACGTCCGCATGATGATAGATTTGAGACGACCCCACATCAGTATCTTCTTGGAATTCAGTCGCATGCACACCACAATCTTCATCATTATCCGATGCACTAGCATCCTCCTCAAGAAGACGATCTTCCATTGCAATATTTTCATCATCGTCATCCTCTTCATCGTCATCCATAACCCAAGTTGGGTCATGTTCATCTTCCTCAGACACGTTTACAACTGGAACAACATATGATGATGTATTATGTGCAGAATTTAAAGCAACTGACCTCATGGGTAAAACAACATCCTCTGCTCCGGTAAAATCAATGTACAACTCTAAAAAATCTTTCCTTGACTGGTTGAAAAATTCTTCCATTACCATTTCCATGTCTTCATCATCCAATACTTGAAACTCCATGTATTGTTTATGTTGCCATAATTTTGTCGTCAGCAAAGTGATACATTGGTTGTCTTTCAGACCTAATTTTTATCGTATCTTCTCATGCAATTCACCCAGTGTTGAGTTTCGCTTAATACATGTTGGCCTTTTCTCTCCTTTAAAACAACACCCCGTCGCACTTCAACTTTTCTTCCATTAAAAATAACACAACACGAGCACACTCACCACCTAAACAAATTTCTTGCCGTCAACAAAATAAACAATAGATTAATAGGAGATTTAGAAGATAAGATTTGAAGATGAGGTTTAAATAAATTGAGCCAGGTCAATCACGCCCAAATTGGACGTGACTGAACACACCCAATTTGGGCGTGACACCCCCCTCTGTCACACCTAAATTGGGCGCGTTCAGTCAAACCCAATTTGGGTGTGATTGACTGCCCATAAGCATAAATAATTTCAAAACAATCCTAAATTGATATTTTTTTATTTAAAAAATATTATTTTGGTTTTTTAGCCTTGGAAGTTGACTTTGCTTTACTTTTATATTTTTTTAAAGGAGTTTGCAACGCTATATTGCAAAGTCTAGAAAAAAAAAATATTTTTAACAAAAACTCAATACTGCTATGTTTCATATAAAAAAATCATTTAAACCTTGTGTCATTTATCACCTTTCATAACTTTTGTAATTGATCTCGTGTCCATGTACTAATCCTGGCTCTATATATAAAAAGAGAACACCTTAGGAATCCATCACAGACAGAGAAACAAGTAACTTTTGAGTGAAGGTTTGAAGTGCTACGTACAAACAATGGCCACCCATCAGGAAGAGGTTACGCTTTTGGGAGTTGTGGGAAGCCCATATGTGTGCAGGGTGAAGATTGCCCTCAAGTTGAAGGAAGTTCAACACAAATTTTTGGAAGAAAATTTGGCCAACAAGAGTGATTTGCTCCTCAAATACAACCCAGTTTACAAGAAGGTTCCAGTGTTTGTTCACAATGAGAAGCCCATAGCAGAGTCTCTTGTAATTGTTGAGTACATTGATGAGACATGGAAGAACAACCCCATCTTGCCTTCTGATCCTTACCAAAGAGCCTTGGCTCGTTTCTGGTCCAAATTCATTGATGACAAGGTAACTCTACTTTTCTTCTTTTCTTGCTTTGTGCTAATTTGTCCCTAAAACAGTACATTTCATGACATCTAAATGTGAAATCTTCGAATAAGTTAGAGAAGTTGAAGAAACTTCATTCACTAATTGTACCAAATTTGTCTAAAATCATATTAATGATACATAAAATTCATTTAAGAACTACCTCCAATTACTATGGTTTGTATAAAATCTAGGGAGAATATTGAATTTTTTTTGTGGGATGCCACATCTGTTTCTATATGCTATAACTCAATCTAAATTTGTTTTTCCTGATTATTTTGTAAACCAATTACTAATAAATACTCTGATTTATGAAATCAGGTTGCGGATGCTGCATGGAAAGCTGTTTTCACTGTTGATGAGAAAGAGCGTGAGAAGAGTGTTGAGCAATCATTTGAAGCTCTTCAGTATCTAGAGAATGAGCTAAAGGACAAGAAGTTCTTTGGAGGAGAGGAATTTGGGTTAGTAGATATTGCTGGTGTGTTCATAGCATTTTGGATCCCTATAGTTCAAGAAGTAGCAGGTTTGGAGTTATTAAGCAGTGAGAAATTTCCTAAGCTCTACAAATGGAGCCAAGAATTCACCAACCACCCTGTTGTCAAAGAAGTTCTTCCTCCTAGAGACCCACTTTTTGCCTTCTTCAAAACTATCTTTGAAAGCCTTTCTGCTTCAAAATAGATTTGATGATGTAGTGTGAGACTCAGAATTTCTGAGGATAATTGTGTGGACTACTTGTTTGTTATTGTTGTTAAGATTTCGTTTTAAAATGATGCTTGTAAGTTGTAATCTAGTATTTCTCCATGTTAAGAAATCCAAGGTTGTTCCTGTGTTGACATTTTGTTATTTCAATTAATAAATTATTAAAGCATATTTCTATTCCTTAAAGTTCTTCATGATGATTAAGAAACTTGAAGCAAACCGCGTATATAATATGCAAATTGAAGATGGAACTCTTGCCATGGAATTAACTGGTTTGGCTTTACGTCAAGATTTGCATATTAATATTAACTTATGTTTTTATTATAGGAAGCGAGCTCTTAATTTGAACACAGAACATGGGACAGGACCTAAACCCAAGTGGGTCACTGAAATGGTGCAATCCAAAATGAAATGCAAAAGCTGAATCTCCTGCAATAATTACACAATCTGTCCAATGGTTTTCATCGAGAGAGCCTTTGAGTAGTTTTTCTTTTGGTTACTAATGAAGTGCATGTTTGATTTATATTTGAAAATGTTGCTGAGACACAAGTCCAATGTAAATTCAAATGGATAAAAGTAAAATAATCATAAAAATAAGAATTCTGATTTGTTGACAATTATTTTTATCTCAAATATAATTTTACAATTGCACAATTATTTTTATCTCAAATATAATTTTACCATTGCACATCAAACATGCTTGAATTTGACCAAGTACCAAACAAGAGAAGCAATCACTTAGTTTAAGACCCCTGGATATCTATGTTCTCAACTAATGTTTGTTTGTGTAACACATTCAAAATGTATAATTTATAAGAAATAATTAATAACAATTGGCTTCACGTCATGTGACGTTTAAAGAGTGATTATGTGATTCAGAATTACTTAATTTCTCATACAATGCATGTACCTTTTTTTTTTTATGAAGAAACAAAATAGTACGTAAAAGACCATTTCTCTTCCTTTTATTCCTTGTTGCCGTAAATGTGTGTGAATAGTTATTGCTTTTCGATCTCTCCTTTTATTCTCTTTCACAAAGACAAAGCAGAGTTTGTCAGTGTGAAGGCAGCAAGGGATGAATAAGTCATGGCATCTTGCTTTCATCAAACCAACTTAAAATCCATGTATATAAAAAAAAGGAAATGCAAATGTTAACAACTTAAAATAGAAATATTTTTTTTAAGAGACAGAAAATTAATTATTCATAATTATTTTTACTTTCTCTTATAATTTTTATATTAAATACTTTTACTTTCTCTTATTTATGATTTTTATATTAAATACTTTTACTTTCTCTTATTTATGATTTTTATATGAAATACTTTTTATTTTAATTTTTTAACTAATAACTGCTTCTTTCTTTTATCTTTATCCAAAATTTATTAAATAACAATCTCGCATATTTGGGGAGGCACAAACACACCCCATTATTTACGCACCTTCCCACTTTTTTATTTTATTTTCACTTACACTCTAAGACAACTTTTCTCTCTTTTGTCTACCTTAAAGGAGTTAATCGAATATAGTAAGATATCATCTCACATCTGACATGTCATCATCTCAAACTCTTATTCATTTTCTTGGAGTGAGATAAACGTGACTACTTCTCCAAGTATTATTTGAATAAGAAAAGTTTTCCTGTACTGAACTAGGGTGTGATCCCCTTTACTAAATTTTTATACCTCAACAAAAAATACTCTCTCCTTTCTCTTGCCATAAAAAATTGACACACTTCAATTAATCACCCACTCACATGCGCATTGTTCTGACACACACCAAAATTCTCTCTCATCAGTACACTTCGATTCACAGCGTGGTTAATTGTCCCCGTTCGTGAGACTGGATCCGCGGCCAAGCAAAAGCTACCAAGAGTAGCTTCCTACCTTTTTTCATGCCAAATTGAACTGGTTTTGAAGTGAAAGTATATATATATGTTGCCAAAAAGTTTCCACCCACACAGCACTCTCACTGGCCTAGACTATATGCACTCACTCTCCCACTTACTTATGTTGTCTTGGCAACCATTTCTTTAATTCGAAATGTCTCATTCATCCATATAGTAGTGCAAATGCCACTAGCAAGACTTAATTTTGGTACCAAAGAGCATCAGGACCCCGCACTGCATTGCATGTGTAATAACACAATCACTATTTTCACTTGATTTGATGCTAGCTAATAGCTATAGTGGATATCTTAATCCCTAAATAAAAGTTAAAAAAAAAATAAAATCTTAAGAGCATACATGTACTACAGTGGCCTCTCATTATACGTGCAAAGTCCAACCCCTAAGTAACTCATTTTATCAGGCAATAATTAACTAGAGCAATTAAATTATGGTTTTTTACCAATAAATCATTAATTTGAACTAGATCTCAAAAATAAGGTTTCGGATTCAAATCTTGTGAATGAAAAAAATATTATTTAAAAAAAAGATTTCATTGAAGATGATCAAATAAATTTTTCTACAAAAATTAATCATCAATAAAATTGAAGAATGCTACTTATCAATGATACCATAAAAAAAAATGTTGTAAGACATTGTGATGATCCCCTTAATTTTCCGAAGATTTGACCTGAGAGAGCGAGCTAGCTGTGAGATAGAGATTGTTGTGCTTCATCTGTGTGTCAATGTTAAATTGTACGTTACTGTATGTCTATATCACATAACTAACTAAAGGCATGTTAAGTCACTTTGCAAGAAACGGTTTAGAAATCACGAGTAGTTTCACCCATACGAGGATATCATTAAAGCACAAGACACACAGGGGATCTTGATATATGGCTCTGCATTTTGAGAAACCATATATGGGAGCTGCATCACTGCAACTGATGACTGAACCAACACAACGCTCACATAAGGACGCCACGTTTTTGCACCAATACGTTAAAACAAAAAAAAAAAAATGTTCTATGGTAGACCATATCTTTTTGTCCATTGGAGAACCCGCCAAATCTTTTGGGTAAAATTCTATTTTTATACAACACTTAGATCTAGATACAAGGACTTAATTAGTTTTGTCATTTATTCTGTCTACAAGTAATTGCAGAACCATAGGTTTCATTTTCCAAATAAGTATCTTGGATAGTTGCAAACGTCAAAAGAGAAGTGAAGTGCTGCTGCAATGGCTGAAGACTAGAGGTGACCCTTTTGGGCGTTGTGGGAAGCCCCATTTTTGCACAGGGTTCACATTGCTCTCAAATTTAAGAGAGTTAAATACAAATATTTGGAAGAAGATTTGAACAACAAGAGTGATATGCTCCTCAAGTATAACCCTGTTTTCAAAATGATTCCAGTAATTGTTCACAATGAGAAGCCCATTTCAGAGTCCCGTGTGATTGTTGAAACATTGATGACACATGGAAAAACAAACCCATCTTGCCTTCTGATTCCTACCAAACAGCCTTGGCTCGTTCCTGGGCCAAGTTCATTTGATGACAAGGTAAATTATGTCCTTTTCATAAACTGTATATCGCTTATCAACAAAGTCAAATTAATAATATTGGATAAAAATGCTTTAAGAGAGCTACCTTTTTGAATTATTGTTATGATTTGTAATTTTAAGTCATTATTTAGGATTAGGGTAGAATTTTTAACTTAGGGAAGAAATATTTTGTGCTATGTACTTGTGACTAGTCCAATTCTAAATATTTCAAACCCTAAGTAATATAGAAAGTAAGAACTTCCCATAACAAATCTTATTTATTTTTAGATAAGTCAATCATATTTCTGATTGATGAACAACTGATTAGTTTGAGTAATGATAAACTCAAGTCCTTAAGCAAGTTGTCCGGATTTGAATCGTGACTTAAAAAAACTTAGTGGAAGAGCTATCACACCATTGAGTGTTTTTAGGATTACAATATTGGATAAAAATGCTTTAAGAGAGCTACCTTTTTGAATTATTGTTATGATTTGTAATTTTAAGTCATTATTTAGGATTAGGGTAGAAATATTGGATCTAGTACCATGTCAACCACCAATCATCCCAAAAGCTTTATATATTAGGAGGTGCATGTCCAAAGTTTCTTCCTCTTTTATTGAATTTGACTGAACAACTTTGGGAAAGACATGAAATGGAAAAGAAACTACAGAAGTTAGCAAAAACCATGGATTTTTTTGGTCTTGGACAAGCTAACATGAAGTTGCTTTTTGAAAGGGTACCATGCTTTAGTTTGATAGCTATTTGTGTTTTTAGATTTAGAAATATAGGGTGGTTTTTGAGTGAACAACAATGAATGTTTCTAACTGATTTTGTTGTTACCAGGTCAAGGAAAGTAAAACATTGTTCAGTTCAGTTCAGCGAAAATTAAGAGGTTTGGTGAGTTTTAGGTTCCTGGGAAGCATCTTTAAAAGGGTTCTTGGGATGCATCTTTCAAAGGGTTGTAGGTTTGGTATTTCTTTTTTGTTGATGGTTCTGTTGCTATTTCATGTTGGTTGCTGGTATGAGATCTGGTATGGACATGAATTGCATTTTAGCTAAGCTGCATCATTTCTAGAATTTGTACATGGATTTTCAAAGGGATTTTCACTTTGCAGTAGCATCATCAATCATCATAATCCTTTCTCAAAGGGATTTTCACTTTGCAGTGTTGTGTGAGTAGATTTAAGAGTAATAAATCATAAAGCTTTTATGAAGAGGGTGTAATTGATTGTAGTGGTTGAAGGGTCTAGTTCAATTGCAGAAGAAAAGGTTAATATGGCAGCAAAGCTCCTGCATTCTTTAGCATATGACAACCCAGATCAGCAGAAGCAGATAGGATGCATGACTGGGATTTTTAGCCACTTTCATCGCCACCAAGTTCTCACGGCTCGTCGCATTAGGCAGAAGAGGCTTTGTATGTTTTGTTTTTTGTTTTTTGTTTTTTTATTTTATTTTTTAAAAAAAATTACAAAGATGGTTTTTAAGCAAAACTGTCTTTGTATGTATTATTTTTTGTTTTTTTTAGATGGATACAAAGACATTTTTCAGGCAAAACCATCTTTGTATGTTTTGTTTTTTTAAATATTTTTTAAAAAGGATACAAAGACGGTTTTTAGTATGTATTGTTTTGTTTTTTTTTTTTAATTTTTTTAAAAAAGGATACAAAAAAGAAAAACCGTCTTCATAGGTCTTCAAAAAAAAATTTCAACGATGATGGTTTTTTGAACCGTCGTCGAAAGTGTTGATTTTCAACGACACGCGCAACAACGACGGTTCTACAACCATCGTCGTATGCGGTTTAGAACCGTCGTCGAATGCATCGCCTGTAGTAGTGTCTATTTGTGACTAGTGTGATTCTAAATATTTCAAACCCTAAGTAATATAGAAAGTAAGAACTTCCCATAAACAAATCTTATTTATTTTTAGATAAGTCAATCATATTTCTGATTGATGAACAAATGATTAGTTTGACTAATGATAAACTCAAGTTCTTAAGCAAGTAGTCTGGATTTGAATCTTGACTTAAAAAAAAAAAACTTAGTGGAAGAGCTATCACACTATTGAGTGTTTTTAGGGTTACAATAGAATTTTTAAATTGGGGAAGCAATATTTGGTGTTATGTACTTATGACTAGTCTGATGTTAAATATTTCAAACCACAAGTATATAGAAAGTAAGAACTTCCCATAAACAAATTTTATTTACTTTTAGATAAGTTAGTCATATTTCTGATTGATGAACAACTGATTAGTTCAAGTTATAAACTCAAGTCCTTAAGCAAGTAGTTTAGGTTTGAATTGTGACATTACAAAAAAAAAAAAAAACTTAGTGGAAAGTATATTACACCATTGAGTGTTTTTATATCTCTTGAAGGAGATTAGTCTCTATGCATGAATGAAGAGAAAGAGCGAAAGAAGGCTATTGAAGAATATTTTAAGGCTTTGAATTTTCTTGAGAATTGTTCTTGTCACAAATGGACCAGATACCTGTCCTTTTGTCGAAGGGTCTTCTGCATGTAGTTCCTTGCCGAATTCTCAGGTATGCGACTGTCCAAAAGAGCGAGGGGGTACTTGCAAAAGATATTTCTTAGGTCTTCTGCACATCCTAATTACCAGTTGTGTAATACACTTTCTAATTACGTTTAGGCACTTCTAATCAAGTAATTACCCTTAAGTGAGTTTATTGGTGATAATCACGGCTGAGTGGTTCCCGTCATCCGTATATGTTAAGGGTCAAGACGTTCTATATGAAATATACGGATACGTGGCCGAAGGGTGTACTCAGTTTAGGTGTGTCAAGTGTCCCCTCAGCCTAACCAAGTTCTTTATCTGGTATAAGAATGAGTTGAAGGACAAGCTCTTTGGTGGAGAGGAGTTTTGTTATGTGGGTATTGTTGTATTCATACCTATAATTCAACATATAGCTAGCCTGCAATTGTTCACATGTGAGAAATTTCCTAAGCTCTTCAGATGGAGCCAAGACTATTGCAACCATGCAGGTGTCATAGAAGTTGCCTACTAAGGACCAATTTGTTGTCTATTTCAAAGCTAGGACTCAAAGCCTCACTACTAATGCTAAAAGAAATAATTAAATAATGAAACTTAGAATTTTCATGGAGGTTCCAAGATTGCATTTTTCCATGCCAAAAAACCCAAGGATATTGTTGATATTATCTACAAGAAAAAGAACATCATTTAGAGACCGCAACAATCGGTCGCAAATTAGTTAAATACAATCGCTAAATAAGCTTGTGACTTTAAATTTGTCATCGTGAAGAACCAATCGCAAATTGGTTTTCCACCAATATTTTGACTATTTCAATTCAATCAATAAAATAAACAAATGAGTTGTAGAAATTTGTGATTTAAATAGATTAGTCGCTGCCACTCCTTTGTACATATATTGTCTTGGAAGCCATTTCTTCATGTCTCATTCATCGCCTTAGTTCTACTATGCAAATGTCACTAGCAAGGCTTAGGACATGTTTGGATAAACTTCTTTAGAAACGCTTTTAAAAAAAAATGAAATGAACTTTTCCATGTATAAACTAAAATTAGTTCTTCATTAACTAATTTATAGTTGTCATCTTATCTTTTAGAAAAGTTGTATGATGAAGTTTCTACAAATTTGTTAATGGTTAATTAATATAGAGCTAATTTAACTTAAGAAAAAACTCATTTTACTTTTTTTCTTCTTATTTTCTTGTCTTATCACTACAAGAAAAGCGCCTATTTCCCATGGAATATTTTCGAAGAAAAATATTCCGTCGGTAACTTCATAAATAAATGTAATTGTAATTTATTTTTTAGTATATTAATTAATTAAGTTTTACAAAACCTAATAGCAAGGGCATTCATCACTCCTCACTCACTCGGCTCCGCAGCAAGCACACACAAGAGAAGCGGCGACGGCCTACACTGTGGGTGCTTCATCACCTTCCCTGCAGTTCTCAATGTCGTCACCACCGTCCAAGACCTCAGTCCCTCACTTGGCAAAAGAGATGCGATGGTGTTCTGCACTGTGGGTGCTTCGTCGCCTTCCCCGCAGTCGCCCAGGCCGCTGCCGCCATCCACGACCTCAAGTTGGGAAAACAAATCCATGTGCATGTCTTTAAGTTTGGCCACACGCCTCCGTCCTCCGTCGTCGTGGCCAAATCCCTCGTCAACATGTACGGCAAATGCGGAGATCTCGTCGTCGTGCGGCAAGTGTTCGATAAAATTCCTGAGCGAGACCACGTGTTGTGGAACTCCATGATCGCGAAACTCTGTCGATTTGAGGAGTGGGAGCTTTCGCTGCATTTGTTCCAGTTAATTTTGTCGGAAAATGTGTGTTTCACATACCATGTTTTTTGATCGGTATTGTTCTTTTAATCCTATCACTCTTGTGTAAATGTCAAATTGTTGAGTAATTATGGTGATTTGTTCTTATCATTATTAATAGCCTGGATTTGATTGCGTGTTATTGTTAATTTGGATATTTACCTTGTTGTGTCTGATGTAATTATGTGTTTCACTCGTAATGTATGGTGTCGGACATCTTTTTTAAGGTTTAAAATATAGGTTTTCAAACACAGTTGTTGTTAACTGAATGTATTGGCAGAGAATGAGGCTTTTGACTGTTTAGTATCAATGTTCCCCTTGATTTCTTACATAATATGTTGGTCATTTTCAAATTTAGCCCTTCACTAAAAGGAATCTTATCAATGTGTGGAATTTGTGGATAGCGATTTGGTGAAGGTTCTATTTGAACTCTTGAAACTAATAATCTAATATATTAATCCTTTGTTTGTTCTAGTCATATGAGATACTGAACATGTTGGTATTATAATCTTGCAGACGATGACTATGGAATCTCTCAGACATTGTTATTGTTTTATGCCTTGTAAATAACATTTTGCATTCTTTTTACAGGCTGCTGATTCTCAGATTGTCTCTGACTATGTGTGTTACTTTCTCCATCAACACACATAAGTGACTTTACTTCCCCTGTTATATACCAATAGAGGATATTCTCTTCTGTGAAATGAAGTTTTAGGCTGTACTTTGGTGTGTATTTACAATGATTTTGCTGATTGTGAGTTTCTATTTGTGTAG
>PYAF01000767.1:0-34812 GCA_007407185.1 Glycine tomentella
ATCTCCAAGCTTATGATTACCTTGCTTTCTATTTGGTTTATTTTCATTGGCTAAGGCTTTTCCACCATACAAGTGTCCAAGTTCTTGAGATTTCCACATCCTTCTCCTTGACTCTCAATTTGCACATGGACTTCAAGCCTTGTAGGGAAAGTTTTACCAAATTTCCTTTCTTTTACGTTTTTGTGTTTCTTGAAAAACCCGTTTCTGTAAAATAATGATTCTGGATTCGTTAACCGTTGGATCTCCTTGAAATTTTAAAGGTATAATCCTATCTCATATTTGTAAATCTTGACCGTTGGGATCTTTGAAATAATGTCTAGAAATATCCATGTATTCTACCAAAGGAGACAAAATAAAATTTACTTCAAATAACTCTTAAGCATTTATAACCTAGCTTTCCAAATGGTCCAATGGCATGTTACATGGCTTCTTAACCATACAAGTGTCTTGTTTCTTGAGTTTTCTAAAGCTTTCTTCCTTCTTCTTGTAACTCCACGGCCATATTGGATTTTTGGAGCAAATATGTTGCAATTTTATAAATTTCACATAATGGCTTGAATGGCTAAGATTTTAGAGATTTTAATGCTTTATTGAAATTGATTTATGTCTTAAAATTAAATAACATTGCTTCTATAATTTATGGAAGCTTAATCCTTATTGGTTTTATAGAAATGAAATCCTAGAAATCTTTTGGAACTAGCTTAAGTGTGACAACATTCTTAAAATGTACATAACTTATTTTTATCTAAATTTTCATTGGTTCATTTTGTTTTTAATTAGTAAAATATCTAGACTACTTTATTAAAGAATATATTCCTCTTATAATTAAGAGAAAATTTCACAGATCGCATCTTTCCTTTTTCTTGTGCTTTTATGAAACTCAGGTTATTCTAAATTAAATCCTTTTTGAGATATTTTCCAAAATTTCTTAAAATTCTATTTCATGGTTTTTCTTTATGAACAATGTTAATAATTCCTTATCTAGGAGCATACTGTATTTTTTCCAGGTGTTTATAGCATTATTGAAGCTATATGGCTTTATCAGAGTCAAAGGGTATTTTGGTCATTTTGCAAAATGTTTAGGGGCATTTGTGTCTTTTTATAAGGGACATTGGTGTCATTTTCAAAATGTTCAAGGGTATTTTCGTCATTCTATCTAGAAATGCATACTTACAGAAAATTTATATGTATATGAAAATAGGAGGGTGTTACAGTTTCCATGTTCCATGTCCAGTACGAGGCTTTGGGGAAACAGAATCTGATACTACATACAGTACGATATGTAGTACCCAGGTGCAAGGATATATGACAAAATTCATGCATGTTTGCGTAAGACTATAGCAGCGTCCACACTCAGTGTGGCCACATACAGTACGATATGTGGAGGCCATTTGCCCTGGGATAGTTCATCTCATGCATTCATATAGTTGCGTATTTCTTGTGGATGTGTTTGATTATTTGAATGATTTTACTAACCTACTAATAAGTTTGGGATTTAGCTTTGCCTACTAAGAAATTTATTTCTCACAAGATTTGTTTCATGTTTTTCTTAGATGGCAACCCTGGTCAGGTTCCTTGAAGCTTTGGAGTAGTGTTGATATATTAAAGGAGCTATGTACTAAGCTGGATTTTGAAAAGAGTTTTGTACTTGTATAAACTTTTGTAACAGAGACATAGACTAATGAATTAGTCTTTACATATTTTGTAAATTTTAATGACTTAGAATTTTTATTAATACACGTTTCTTGAAAATTTTTTATTCTAAGTAAAAATACTAGTAATAAAATCAACTTAGAAATTAGGTCGTTACATTTTCCATGTCTCTCAACTTCGTAAATATATTTCTGATCTAAGTTGTGTTCTAGAATCTGAATCAATACAGTTAAAAGATAATTTAACTATGAGCTTGCCCCCGACAAGAATTTTGGACAGAGAAATAAAGCAATTAAGAAATAAGTCTGTACCATTGGTAAAAGTAGCATGGGGACAAGGACGTTTGGAAGAATGTACCTAGGAGCTAGAATCAGAAATGAGAAACAAGTACCCTGAACTGTTCACAGGTAATTACAAATTTTGAGGGCAAAATTTTCTTTTTAGGGGGGTGAAATGTAACATCCACAAAATTATAAAAATGTGATGATAATTGGATACAAGTATGTTTAGAGAAAAATAACTATATCCCTCTTTCCATGATGTAGAAATTACTAGAAAATCCTTAATTTGAAAATTTCAAAAATGCCCTTGGACATTTTTGAAAATAACCAAAATAACCCTTGGTTGAATGGCATGATTACCAAAATGCCCCTAGGCCAAAAAATGCTCAAATAACTTTAGAAATTTTGTAGAAACTTGATGAAATTATAAAATAAACTTAGCTGACTAAGTATCAACATATTTTGTGATACAAAACTCTAGAATAAAATTTCTACAAATTTTGGAAGATGAAAACTTTGAAGCTGTATTCAAGAAAACTCAAGCATCAGAAAAATATGAAAAAATGGTACATAAAATCTATAGAATTTTCTCTTAATTATAGGATGAATAGACCTATTTAATAAAATGGTTTAGTAATTTTGATGGTCAGAAGAAGTATAGACCAATCAAAAATATGATAAAGATGTAGTCTAGAATGAAAGGTTTATGTATTGCCCTATATAAGACTGCTTGGGATTAATTTAAACTATCATTAGGATAAATTCTTAGGAACATCTAGAATTATAATATTCAAAATTTTCTTTAGATAAAAGAATTCAAATTAAATTGGATTTCTTTTTAAGAAAATACCATATTGAGACTAGATTTTTATTCATCATAAAAAATGACCACATGTAGCATGAAAGGAAGAAAAATGTGTATTCCTTCCCTTTGAACTTGTCATTCACGTGGAGAAGCATGGAGAAGCTTCTTGAATTCAGCCACTTGGAGGATAAGCCATAGGATGAAAACAAGTGGCAAGACACTTGTATGGCATGGATGCAAGGTAATATAAAAATCAAGCCAAGATTTCTCTACACTCTTCCATCTTGCACATGGACAACTTTAGACATTATTTCAACAATCCCAACGGTGAAAAGTTACATATGTGAGATAGTAGTGTACCTTTAACATTTTAAAGAGATCCAATGGTTAACGAATCCAGAATTAGAATTTTACTAAAACAGGTTTGGGATAAACTCAAGAACAAGCTACTTCACGAAAATGCAAGAAAAATGGAGAAACTTCAAGAGCTTGGACACTTGGATGGTGGAGAATTAAGAGCCTTTATGATTTGGACAAGTGTAGGGACACTTGTAAAGGGGTGGACAAGTAGAAAGGTAAGTTATTATGGTGTAAGAGATATTTTTCCATAAAGTGAATCCTAAACCACTATATAAAGGGGGAAGGGGAACCTAAGTGCAAACCATTCCAAGCCATCCCTCCTAGCTCATTCACGTGACCACTCTCTCCCTAAACCATCTTCATTTCAGTTCATCTTTCTCTTTTAAAGCTTGAATCAAGTAAGAAAAGCAAGCCCATCACCTTGAAGAAATTTCGTGAGAAACCTAGCAACCTTAGGAAGAACTTTTGACAAGCTTAGTAAAAGGATATCAAGGCTTCATCTCTTAGAAGTTTCACCCAAGGAAGGAAGGAAGGAAGGAAGGAAGCCATTTATCCATTCAATTTCAAGAATCAAACTCACTTGAGGTAGGTTAAGCTTAAATCTCTAGTTAATCAATGGTTTGGATTAATTTACATGCTTTAGTAGGATGATTTATGGTTAATATTTAGGATTGAAATTTTGTGATATTGAAGGTTGTTCTTTGATGAGAATATGTTGATTTAAGCCATAAGATAGGTGTTGATTTATAGCATAAAGATTAGTGATGTATGGAAGCCCAATTGATGATCTTTTGAAGGTGATTTTGATGATATTTTGGGTTGTCTATTGATATTTTTATGGAAATGTTTTGATTTAAATTTTAGAAGTAGAGGATGAATGGTATGTAGATGAATGATTTAAATACTTGAATAATTCATTTGGAGGATTAATTAGTAAAGGTAGTAAGTGAAAGGAGAATCAAGATGCATACTAGGTTTGAATCTTTTCTTGTGAAATTTTAAAGGAATTAGATATTATTTATATTGAGGATTATTAGTTAGGTTACTAACATAATTTTTCTATAGTTAAAAACTATTATTCAATTATGCATAAAATTTGGTAACAATCTTACTTGATTAAGGTATGGTGGTGTAACCATACTTATGATACATATGATGATATGATGAAAATATTTTTCCATAAGCTAATCTGTATTTTGCTTATGGATTTGATTTTTATTATGGATGGATGTTGATGTGAATAAGATAGGTGGATTCATGTTTCCATGTTCCAAGTCCAGTATGAGGCTTTGAGGAAACAAAATCTGATACTACATACAGTACGATATGTAGTACACAGGTGCAAGGATATATGACAAAATTCATGCATGTTTGCATAAGACTATAGCAGCATCCACACTCAGTGTGGCCACATACAGTACGATATGTGGAGGCCATTTGCCCTGGGATAGTTCATCTCATGCATTCATATAGTTGCATATTTCTTGTGGATGTGTTGGATTATTTGAATGATTCGGGATTTAGCTTTGCCTACTGAGAAATTTATTTCTTACAAGATTTGTTTCATGTTTTCTTAGATGACAGCCCTGGTCAGGTTCATTGAAGCTCTGGAGTAGTGAGGAAGTTATGTACTAGACTAAAGAATGGAAATTACTGTACTTGTATTATATGAACTTTTGTAACAAGAACTATGACTATGTATAATGTATTAGTTTCAAAACTTTTGTAAGTTTTACGTTTTAGAAGTTTTACTAATATACGCTTCTTAGAAACTTATCTTTAAGTAATAATAAAATTAATAAAAATTAGTAGAAATTTAGGTTGTTACATTCAGACCATACACCAATTGCAGGTCTTCATCTGTGGCTTGGGCATGATTAGTTGCCCTAGGAGTTATCACATAAGTGATAATGTAATGGAGCAGCCTATCTTCTGGGGTCATGGGTCCAGTACCCAATCTGTTCCTAAGTTGCATATGGGGGTTATGCAACATCTCCTTATAGGTATCCATCTTGTTATAACCTTCTGGTTCTTCATCAAACTTCCTAGCCCCCTCACAAAGGACTCCAGCAACAGTTTCCCAAACTTCATGGGTGATTTCCATTGTTACACCCTTCACCTTGGTGATCATGGTCCCATTCATGGACCCTTTGGCACAGGTATAGAAAAGCTTCACCAAATCAGGGTAAAAGGTACCCTTTATTTCTAAAATTCTTCTAAGCCCTTGGGCTTCAAGATATGCAGGGAATTGGAATCCCTCCCTAATAAACCAATCTAACTCAAGGTATTTAGGTGAGGCTACAGGCTTGGTTGCACTGAACTGTAGATAGTTTATTTTATCTGACTCTGTGGAAAACCACAAGTCTAGCCTGTTTGGGGGTTGAGGAGGAGGTGGATTGGATGATGATTCACCCACTTTCCTCTTAGAATACCTAGCACGTTTAGGTGTTGGGTTTGACATGGTTCTGGATAGGTTTAGACACAAGAAAATTCAGACAAATTTCAGAAATTTTAGAGAGATAATAAACTAAGGTGCAAATTTTTCTATTGATGCAATGCACTATTTATAGGCAGAATTGATGCTCCTAACGTCACATATTTTTGAAAATATAGCTGTTGGTGACAGTTAAGGCACTTTAGTGGCCTTGGATTTCCTTTGGATTTGGTTGGACAGTTACATTTTCAGAGAAAAACTATCAAAAAACACACAACAGACTAAATAATCGATTATTTACTTAAGGTAATTGATTATTTTGCACATTTTGGACACAAAAATTGCACGTGGTAATCGGTTATCCCATTTGGTAATCGATTATTTGCCAACCATTTAGAGGTTGAAGATGATTTGTAATCGATTATATGCTAATGTAATCGATTATATCATGAATTTGGGATTTTTATCAAGTATCAAAGCTTATGTAATCGATTATCCCGAGTGGTAGTCGATTATTCAAGGAGAATAAAAAATTCTAAGCATATGTGTAATCGATTACCAAATTGTTGTAATCGATTACTCTAGTGAGCCATTTAAACTAGAAAATGGATTTAGTTCATAGTAATCGATTATCCCGATGTGTAATAGATTATTCCAGGAAGAATTATTTCTTTGAAACAAAGAATAATCGATTGCAGGATTGCAGTAATCGATTACTTAAGCTTGTTTAGCACAAATAATGTGATTTTTAATGAATTTAATCGATTAACCCGTGGTGTATTCGATTATTACAACAAGTTTATCAGAAAACAGAGCATTTTGCAGATCAGCACGAATTTTCAATAACTTGGTGATGAATGCATCAATGAAGCTCAATTAACTATGGAAAGGCACACTTTAAACAGGCTAGCATATGTTGGATTCATCAAGAATACCTAGCATGTTTCTAAGTGCATAAAATCTATCCCAAGGCAATGGTTTAGTGAATATGTCAGCTAGTTGGTTATAGATATCAACGAAATCAACTTTGATATTACCTTTTTGAACATGATCTCTGAGGAAATGATGCCTTATCTCAATATGCTTGGTCCTTAAATGCATTATTGGATTCTTTGATATGTTAATAACACTTGTTGTTAGGATTTTTCCACGGCAAGCGTACCGTTCTATCGTTGTAAGTTTCGAATTTATTAGATCATCTCCACAGGGACTTGAGCTTACTCAGTTAATCCAAATAGAATTAAACAGTTCAATAGTTATGTACAAGTAGGTCGAACGATATTTCATTTGTTGATGCAAGTAAAATAAACTAACTAAATTTAACGAAAATGAAAATATATTTATGAGAAAGCGGGATTGGATTTCATCATTCTTAACGTTCTATATTCAATTAATATTTACCATGCATAAATCATCGTTTATTCTTATTGATGCACACTAAGTAACCTTGAATCGATTCCTCGCATCCAAGTTCTAAGGATATTTTACCGAATATCGATCCCTCACATATTTAAGTAAATTATGCCAGCGTTAAGAACTATAATCACGTGCTTTTATACAATTGAAACATTAGGCCCTATTCCTAGCAACGTAACGTAACGAGTAATTTCATTCACTTCAAACCCTAAGATTACTTTCCAGTCTCACTTCGGATTTAAGTTCGTGATACTAGTGATCAAGTAGGATCAAGCATTAAGCGCGAAATGAAACTACCAATAAGAAATAGAACGATTCATGCATGAATATTAAAAGAAGTATAGGGTTAAGAAGATTACATCCAACCTCTAAGAAGCTAGCCCAGCATGGAGAGAACCTCCTCTCGGAAAGAGCTGCTGAACGTTCCCATCCTCGCTTTTCTCTGGCAGAGTTTCCACGTTAAACCTCACTTCTCTCACTTTCTTAACCTACTTAAACCTAATATTTAAGTACCTAAAGCCTAAGAACAAAGCTAAAGCTAGTGAGGGAGAGAGAACTCCCAAAAATTGATGCCTTCCCTCTTCTGGTTGTCCCCTATTTATAGATTTTTGGCACCAGCATGCTTCACTCGCCCAGGCGGCTATTTTTGCCTATATTCACTCGCCTGGGCGAGTTAACCTGATCTTCTTGGAACTTGGAATTGGCCTGGGCGACCAAAATACACATGGGAGGCTAGCCTGAAGACTTAACCATGAAGGTTTCTTTGGGCTTTTGTGACTTCTTGGGCCAGGAATGCTGTTGGAACTTCCCATGTTTGATATGTGCACCTTCCTTGCTTTCTTTGTTTTTCCGGAAGCCTTAGAATTCCACGGAATCTATTCAAATACAAGGTAAGTTTGAATTAATCTTCCGAAACACTTTAAACATGAGTATAAGGTGCTTATTGACTAGGTTTAGGGAATTTATCAGCCAAATGAAAGAAATCAAAAGATAAGTGCCAATATTTTAAACATGAAATTAACTGAAATGTGGCACTTATCACTTGTATTCTCACATAGCAGAGGTATTTCATTTAGTTCAACTCCAAAATCTTGCATTTGTTGCTCAACCATAGGCTTTGTGCACAATAACTTCCAACTGAGATATATTCAGCCTCAGCAGTTGATAAAGCAACATAAGATTGTTTCTTGCAATGCCATGAGATCAATGAACTTCCTAGAAGATGACAAGTGCCACTTGTACTTTTTCTATCTAACTTGCAACCTGCAAAGTCAGAATTAGAATATCCAACAATATTAATTGAAGCACCTCTGGGATACCAAAGACCAACTTTTGGTGTAGCTTTGAGATATTTAAGGATCCTCTTGACTGCAGTAAGATGAGACTCTTTGGGATTTGCATGATATCTTGCACACAAGCAAACACTTAGCATTATATCAGGTCTACTAGTTGTCAAGTATAGCAGAGATCCAATCATTCCTCTGAACTTAGATGCATCAACCTTCTTTCCATTTTCATCTAAATCAAGATATGTTGATATAGACATTGGAGTTGCAGCATCCTTGCTTTTCTCCATTCCAAACTTCTTAATAACTTCAAGGCAATATTTGGATTGATTGAGAAATGTTCCATTCTTCATTTGCTTCACTTGAAGTCCAAGAAAGAATGTTAATTCACCCATCATTGACATTTCAAATTCCTTCTGCATAGTTGAGGAAAATTCCTTACATAACAAATGATTAGTAGAACCAAAAATTATGTCATCCACATAAACTTGAACCAATAAGATATCATTGTCATGCCTTTTGATGAACAAGGTTTTGTCAACATTGCCCCTTGTGAAAGATTGTTCAAGCAGAAATTTGCCTAATCTTTCATACCATGATCTAGGAGCTTGTTTCAAACCATAGAGTGCCTTTTTCAGTTTAAAAACATAGTTAGGATGTTTAAAATCAGTAGAACCAGGAGGTTGTTCAACATATATATCCTCCTCAATGTATCCATTCAAAAATGCACTTTTAACATCCATTTGAAAATGTTTGAAATCCATGAGAGATGCATATGCAAGCAATAACCTGATTGCTTCCAATCTTGCAACTGGAGCATAAGTTTCTTAATACTCTATGCCTTCTTCTTTGTTGTAACCTTTAGCAACCAATCTAGCTTTATTTCTGACTATGATTACACTTTCATCAAGTTTATTTCTAAAAACCCATTTTGTACCAATGGGTTTAAGAGAGGATGGTCTAGGAACAAGTTCCCAAACTTCATTTCTCTTAAACTGATTTAACTCATCATGCATAGCATGCATCCAATGTTCATCATTCAAGGCTTGATCAATATTCTTAGGTTCAATTTGAGAAACAAAAGCCATATTACAACATAGGTTTCTTAATGAAAATCTAGTAGATACTCCCTTTGAAACTTCACCTATGATGTTGTCAAGTGATAGGTCTCTTGTTGTTCTCCAATCTTTAGGCACTTGAACAGGGGTTGATAGTTTTGCTTCAGCACTTGGTTCTTCTTTCTCTTTGGTTAAGGAATCATCTAGCTATAAATTCTTCCATTGGGCTTGCATCTACATCACACTTCTTTTCCTCTTTAGAGGGATTAGATTCATCACAAATTACATGTACAGATTCTTCCATACACATAGTTCTCTTATTGAATACTCAATAAGCCTTACTATGTAATGAACATCCAAGGAAAATTGCATCATCAGCCTTAGCATCAAATTTTCCAAGTGATTCTTTCCCATTGTTTAATACAAAACACTTGCAGCCAAACACTCTCAAGTGAGAAATGTTCGGGTTTATACCTTTGTATAGCTCATAAGGAGTTTTATTTAAAATAGGCCTTATAAGTAATCTATTCAAAGTGTAGCATACTGTACTTACAACATCAATCCAAAAATATTTAGGCAAATTTGTCTCATTAAGAAGTGTTCTAGCTCCTTCCTCAAGAGATCTGTTTTTCCTCTCCACAACACCATTTTGTTGGGGTGTTCTTGGAGCTGAAAAATTATGGTTAATCCCATTTTCTTCACAGAATTTTTCAAAATGTTCATTTTGGAATTCACCACCATGATCACTTCTCATAGAGATAATTTTGCTACCTTTTTCATTTTGTGCAAGCTTAGCCATTTTTCTAAATACAAGGAAAGCATCACTTTTGAATTTCAAAAATAGAGTCTAAGTGAATCTAGAGTAATCATCCACAATTACAAGCCCAGAATAGTTACCACCTAAACTCATTATTCTAGAAGGACCAAACAAGTCAATGTGCAGTAATTCAAGTGGTCTAGAGGTGGAAACAATGTTTTTACTTTGAAAAGAATTCTTAGTTTGTTCCCTCTTTTGACAAGCATCACAAAGTTTTTGACAAGCATCACAAAGTTTTTGACAAGCATCACAAAGTTTATCCTTCTCAAACTTGAGTTTGGGCAATCCTATTACTAAATCTTTTCTAATAAGCTTGTTAATGTAGTGCATGTTTATGTGACTAGCCCTTCTATGCCATAGCCAAGATTCATCAATCTTGCTTACAAGACAAGAAGTGTTATGGAAGAATGCATGATCAATTGAAAGTATGTATATGTTACCTTTCCTTTTACCTATATGAAGAACTTCATCACTTTTTCCATCACAAATCATGCAGTAGTCTTTATTGAAGGTGACTTTAAATCCTTTGTCACACAACTGACTTATGCTCAAGAGATTATGCTTCAAACCTTCTACATAAAGAACATTCTTGATCTTTGTTTTGAAGTTATCTCCAATGTTTCCTTCTCTAATAATCTTGCCTTTATTATTATCCCCATAAGTGACATATCCTCCATCTCTAAGTTTTAAGTTTGTAAGCATGGACATGTCTCCCATCATATGTCTAGAGCATCCACTGTCAAGGTACCATGTTGAGGATCTAGCTCTTAGACATACCTGCAAAAATCAAATCAATATGCAAGGAAAGGTACCCAATTAAGGTTGGGTCCATAGGGGTTAGCATTTTTCTTTCTTTTTGGAATCCAAATGCAATCTCCATTAGGCACATAGAATCTCCTAGCATAACATTTGTAAGATGTATGTCTTCTTTCCATATAATAGTTGCATATCACATATTTTGATGATTTTCTAAAGAAAGCATTTTGATTGATCTTTGAGTTAGTATATCTCTTTTGATTCTTCTGTTTTGGAGGCACAAATATAGTTTTTCCAACATATTTTGAGCCCTTTTTGTACTCCAAACCAGAAGTATCTCCAGCATACCTTTGCACACTTAGCATCTCATCCAAGTTGCATTTTCCTCTATATAACTTTCTCAAAAGATCAACTAAATAGCTAATTTCAGATAAACTTGTCATATATTTTTCTCCTTGACACTTTTTGTAATCGGCAAAATCTTTTTGAAGTATGTTATACTTGTCAACACTTGTAGAGGAAGAGGCACACACACATCCATTCAAATTATAACTTGAAACAAGTTTTTCATTCTCTTATTTCAAGTTGCAAATGTATGTTTACAATTCAGTAATCTTTGCAACATGCCATCTAAGATTTCCTTTTAGCCTGTTGTTAGATATTGCAAGTTTTTTGGCTTCTTCATGCATTTCATGGAAAGCATCAATAGCTTGATTATATTCAGAACTTACCTCAGTTCCATCACATGAGAGATCATCATCTTCTTCATTGATTGTGGAAGTGAGACACATGTTAGCTTCTTCATTTTCAGTTGAAGATTCTGAAGTTATTGACTCATTATCTTCCCAAGCTATGTAGGCTCTTTTA
Organism: Glycine tomentella; assembly: GCA_007407185.1. Taxonomy (NCBI): domain Eukaryota; kingdom Viridiplantae; phylum Streptophyta; class Magnoliopsida; order Fabales; family Fabaceae; genus Glycine; species Glycine tomentella. Next base: position 11,734 of record PYAF01000767.1, read on the forward strand.
GATTTTCCTTCCTTCCTTATCTTGTTCTCTCCTTGTTGCTTTTTCAAGTACATTGAACATTCAGATTTGATGTGGCCAGGTTTACCACATTCAAAGCATATAAAGTTGTTGTCAATCTTCTTGTTGCCGTTGTTGTTGTTGTTGTTTTTGTTGTTCTTACTGGTCTTAGTGAACTTTTTGTTCTTATTTTTCCTCAAGAACTTGTTGAATTTTCTGACAACTAAGTTCATGTTGTCCTCTTCATCCTCATTACTTATTTCTTCCTCTTTTTTAGCTTTTGAAGTAGCAGCTTTTAATGCAATGCTTTTGCTTTTCTTTTCTGCATCTTCATTACATGTTAGTTGAGGCATTTCAAGCTCATATTCAAGTAGCTTACCAAACAGTGCAGCCATGGACATCTTTGATAGATCCTTGGATTCCTTGATTGCTGTCACCTTTGGTTGCCAAGGCCTTGTTAGACACTTCAAGATCTTTATGTATAATTCTTATGTATCAAAGATCTTCCCAAGACCCAATAGATGGTTAACAATATGAGTGAATCTGATCTACAATTGAGAAATGCTTTCATTGGTGTTCATTTTGAACATCTCATACTCATGGATCAAAGCATGCTTCCTTGATCTCCTAACTTCCTCATTTCCTTCATGAGTAATTTCCAGCATCTCCCACATTTCTTTTGCACTCTTGCATCTTACTGTCCTGAAAAATTCATCAGAGGAAAATGCAAAGGTGATCATATTTTTGGCTTTGAAATCATATTGTGCAGCCTTTTGTTCAGCTTCAATCATCTCATCCCATTCTTTGGGAATCAATTCATTGGCAACAGTTTTCTTTGGAATGAAAAGACCCTTTTCTATAGCATTCCAAGCACTTGGGTCATTTGATTGAATAAAGATTTTCATTCGATTTTTCCAAAAACTGAAATGTTCCTCTTCAAACATAGGAGGTCTGTTTAAAGAAGCACCTTCCTTGAAGGTTATTTGTGAGGTATTCATTTTTCTATTTGAAGAAAACTAGTGATCTTGAATAACTCTCAAGAACTAGCTCTTGATGCCAATTGAAAATAATAGGAATACTTCACAACAACCAAGAGGGGGGGGTGAATTGGTTGAACCTTGGTATTTTAAAATCAATTTCAAATCAGAGTTTTCAGGATCTTTATCACTTTTAAAACCAAGAAACCTTTTACTCATCAAATAGCTCAGTCCAAGAATTCAATAGATCAAAACAAATCTTGTTGAACAATGAATGTGATTCAAATAATTAACAATAATGAATATGATGAGATAAAAGATACAGAAACAAGAACACAAATAATTTATACTGGTTCACTTCAAATCATGAAGCTACATCCAGTTTCTTCCAACCAACACTAGGTTAGAGTTCCACTATTATAAAAATATTCTTATAAGCTTTTACAAGAATCTTCCCTTTATCAACCCTAGACAAAAAATAGAAATCTAAAACCCTATTAGCAATATAAGGAGAAAGATCTAGAGAATACTACTCTGATCTTTAAGCTAGAGAACCCTTCTCTAGTCCCAAGCTTTAAGAATCAAAATTACAATAGCTAATACAACACAAATTTGTAAACAAAATTACAACCAATCAATTAAGGAAAGAAAACACCTGATGATCCAGTGAATGATATGCACATGAATGAACAAACCAGGTTGAAATACAAATTTAATCTCAGAACATCTCCTTCCTTAACCTTTGAAAGAAACTTCTTGCTTGAAAGAATCACTTAAAAACCCATAAGTGTTTTAGTGAAAGCAAGAACTCATAGAACCCAGAAAAATCACTTAGAACGTGTTTAGAAAACTTATGTGTGCTCAGAATACAAATTTATCAAGTTACAAAACAACCTGAGCTAAGGTTCTATTTATAACAAACTTTTGTAACTGTCAGTAATCAATTAAACGTGCCAAATAATCAATTATTTCACTCATGTAATTGATTAAATCAACCTTGTAATCGATTAAAGTGTTCTACAAGAATCTGGACATGAGCAACGAACAAAAAAATTGATTATTCCGTCTTGTGATCGATTAAGACAGGAAGCTTCATAAACTTGAAATACACTGTGTAATCGATTACTGATTCTTGTAATCGATTAAACCAGGAAGCTTTAGAAATCATATTGAACTATGTAATTGATTACTATTTTTGGTAATCGATTAATGCAGCAAACACTATATGCATTAACACAAAGTGTAATCGATTACTGATTTTGGTAATCGATTATGACAGGAAGATGCCTTTTTCAGTTTAGCCTATGTAATCGATTACTGTTCTTTGGTAATTGATTCTTCCAGAGAGACTTAAACTCATGTATAGCAATGTAATCGATTACTACCTGTTGGTAATCGATTAAAGTGTTCATCAAGGCAGTTTATATGTAAACGAAGGTCAAATAATCGATTAATCCGATAGGTAATCGATTACATTGTTCTTAAAAACTTTTCCCAAGTAAACCAAGAACAAAATAATCGATTATATCCTCAATGTAATCGATTAAACCAGTACAAAATTCATTTTTCCAAAACCTTTGATTTCACATGAAAACCTTTAGTTAAATGTTAAAAGCTTAGGTGGATTTTCATGAAAAAATACTTAGTTAGATGAATGAATGAGTGAATGCATGGATCAATCAGATGGTTTCCTTTTACATAAAATTCCAAGTCTTCAAGCATGTTTGAAGCTCAAAACAAATCTTGGCAAAGGCTTCCAATCTTCATGAAGCTTCACCTGGAATCAACAATTAAAACACTAAGAGATGTCAGTGTGAAAATTTTGAGCTTGCTGGCAGCTTTTGAGTCTAGTTTTAAAAAAGCTAGAGCTAGAGTTTTATAAATGTGATACCTTGTTAGAAATATTAGGGAGTCTAGTTTAACATACTAAAAGATTATAATTTATGGGCTAATAGATTGGTACAAAATATACAAAGAACGAAGCCCAACTAGTTAAGTGTTTCTAGCTATTTGGAACTAAAATTTGACTTGACCACATGTAACTCCTAGAATTTTGGCACAAGGAATACAAGCTTCAGCCAAAATGTGACCAATCAAAAGGTTGCCTCAGGCGAAGATCATTCCACGTGCACAAGAGTCCTCTAATAAGACAAATCATGCACCAAAACAATAAGTTAGAAGCAAAGCTTGAAGTGTAGGCTGTTGTAAGAATTTTTGCTGGTTGAAGTGAAAAGATAAAATAATGCTTTGTGTACATGTGTAATTACCTAAGCCAAGCAAATACATCCCCTTTGCCTTGCCATGTTCCACGTAGAGGCCAGCTTCCCCAAAGTCCATAATTAGGAGAATCTTGACCAAGAAAATCAAGTCAAGATAAGGTTTAAAGAATAATATCTTCTAACGTAATGATGATCTAGTTAGGTTCTATCTAAACTTAATCCTAATTCAATTATAATCTAACTAGATTCACTTAAAACACAACTAATTAAATGAGTATAAATAGCAAGGGATGTGGAAAAAATTTGTATGTATAAGAGTGCCTAGTATTACACCTCCACAGCTACTTACTCCTTGCACCAAGCTTTTCATTTCTTACCTCATTTGCCTTGCTCCTATACGTGACCTCTCTTCTACCACTTTATCCATCAAATTTTCTTCTTTCAAGACTTCACTCTTAAAAGGATTTCAAAGAGAGACACAACCCTTTAATCTATTCCATTTCAAAACCAAATTCTTTTGAGGTAGACTAGGCTTAAATCTCTAGTTAAGAATTTATTTGGACTAACCTATATGTTTAAATGTGAAAATTTATGGTTGATTATTTAGGCAGGAATTTCATATCATTGAAGGTTATTTTATGATGTGATAATGTTGATTTAACAATAGGATAGATTGATGATTTAAATGTTGAAATATTAGTGATATTTAGACTTGAATTTGATGGTCTTTAGACTTAATTTTGATGGAATTTTGGACTGTTTATTTATATGTATGTTGTGGGATTGTTTTTGAATTAATTTTGAGAAGTAGAGGTTGAATGGTATGTAGATAAATGGTTCAAATACTTGAGTGATTCAATATTGAGGATTTAGTAGTAAGGTGGTAGGTGAAAGGAAATTAAGGTCTAGACTAAGTTCTAATCTTTTCTTGTGAAAGTTTAAAGTAATTAGAAATTATTTGAAAGATATATTGTGGTTTATTAGTCAGATTAATAACATGTTGTATGTAGCTTAAGGATATTCAATTTCCATGCATAAGTTGGAATGATTTTGCTTGAATAAGATATGGTAGCATAACCATACTTTTTGGTACGTATGATGTTGTGATGGAAATTTTTCCATGAGGTTGTATGAATTTTCTCATGGATTATTTTATTGATGAAAATGATGGATTTGATGTGATGATATGTTGATCCATGTTTCTGAGTCTAGTACGAGATTTGTGAAATAGGATCCAATACTACATCTAGTACGAGATGTAGAGACCAGGTACAAAAACATGGAATAATTATGGTTTGCATAAGACGATCGCAACTAGACATCTAGTATGAGATGTACCTACATACAGTACGATATGTAGAAGCCATGTTCACCCTGGAAATTTTCATTCATACATTGTTTGCGTAAGACGGTCGCAGCTAGACATCCAGTACGAGATGTACCTACATACAGTACGATATGTAGAAGTCCATGTGCACATTGGAATTTCATGCATACATGTTGTTTGAATGGTTGTGTATTGTGTGGATTTTATTGGAATTTATTGATGGTTTACTAACGAATTAACATATTTGGTGGTTTAGTTTTTGCCTACTGAGAAATTTTATTTCTCACTAGATTTGTTTCATTTTTTTTATAGATGGCAACAGTGATCATGTTCCTTGATGCCCTGGATTTGGTGATGGTGTAGGAATGAAGATAGGAACTAGGCTGGTGTATGGAAAATCTTGTACTTGTATAATAATGACGTGATGTAACAAGTAATTAGTTTCATTTAATGAATAAAGTCTCCGCTTATAAAATTGACACGTTTTAGAATTCTTACTAATATACGTTCTTAAAAATGAAATAGTAATAAAAATTATCTAGAAATAAATTAGGTTGTTACAAAAAATGTTTAGGAAAATTTGTCTTATTAAGAAGAGTTTTAGCTCTTTCTTCAAGGGATCTATTTTTTCTCTCCACAACATCATTTTGCTGTGGTGTTCTTGGAGTTGAAAAATTGTGGTTGATTCCATTTTCTTCACAAAACTTTTCAAAATACTCATTTTGGAATTCACTACCATGATCACTTCTTATTGAGATAATTTTGCATCCTTTTTCATTTTAAATAAGCTTGGCTAATTTTCTGAATGCAATGAAAGCATCACTCCTGGATCTTATAAACAAATTCCATGTGAATCTAGAATAGTCATCAACAATTACAAGCCCATAAAAATTATCTCCTAAGCTCATAGTTCTAGAAGGACCAAATAAATACATATGAAGCAATTCAAGGGGTCTTGAGGTGGAAACAAAGTTTTTATTTTGAAAAGAAATCTAGGTTTGTTTCCGCTTTTGACAAACATAACATATTTTGTCCTTTTCAAACTTAAGTTTAGGTAAGCCAACGACTAAGTCTTTTCCAATAAGCTTGTTCATGTGATGCATGTTAATGTAACTAGCTCTCCTATGTCATAGTCATGATTCATAAACTTTACTTACTAGGAAACTAGTGTTGTGAATGAATGCATGTTCTATAGAGAGTAAGTAGATGTTACCCTTTCTTTTACCCACGTGGATAACCTCACCGGATTGACCATCACATATCAAACAACAATTGCCATTAAAGGAAACCTTGAATCCTTTATCACATAGTTGGCTTATCCTTAGGAGATTGTGATTCAAACCTTCCACATAGAGAACATTTATGATCTTGGTTTTAAAGTTGTCTCCTATATTTTCTTCTCCAATTATCTTTCCTTTTCTGTTGTCGCCATAAGTGACAAATCCTCCATTTTTTAGAGTCAATTTTGTAAGCATGGACATGTCACCTGTCATGTGTCTAAAGCATCCACTATCTAGGTACCATAATGATGATTTTTCTCTAAGACACACTTGCAACAATCAAATTAAGTGGCAAAGAAAGGTACCCAATTAAGGTTGGGTCCATAAAGGTTAGCTAATTTTCTCATTTTCTTCGGAACCTAAATGTAGTCTCCATTAGGCCAAAGAACCTTCTAGCATAACACTTGTGAGATGTGTGGACTTCCTTCATGCAATAATTACAAATAACATATTTTGATTTTCTTTCAAAATGAGTCAATTTGGTATGCTTAGTTTTTGACATAGCTTTTTGATTAATCTATTTTGGAGGTACAAACTTAGTGTTTCCAAAAGGTTTTGATTAATGTTTGTAACCCAAATCAGATTTAACTCCAACATACTTTTGTACACTTATCATTTGATTCAAACTGCATTTTCCTCTATAGAGTCTTTTCAAAAGATCAACCAAATAAGAATTTTCTGAAAGTAATAACATATACTTTTCAGATTGACTCTTTTTGAAATCACCCAACTCTTTTTGCAAGGCATTGTATTTATCTGCATTTGAAGAGGAAGAAGCACATACCTACCCATTGGCTTTGTAGCTTGAAAGGAGTTTTTCATTCTCTTCTTTCAACTTACAAAGTTTAGCTTGCTGTTCAACAAGTTTAGTGGTATGCCATTTAAGGTTACCTTTTAGCTTATTGTTGGAGATTGCAAGCTTTTGGGCCTCTTCATGCAAATCATGGAAAACATCAACAATTGCTTCTGATTCAGCACTTGAGAGTTCTTCATCTTCATCAACTATTGATGTTAGACATACATTTGCTTCCTCAGGTTCACTTGATGATTCAGAAGTTGTTGAAGCATTTTCTTCCTATGCAATATAGGCTTTCTTTGGTTATCCTTCTTTCTTTGCTTTTTTTTCACCTAACTGCTTTTTTAAAAATATAGAACATTCAGATTTAATATGGCCTGGCTTACCACATTCAAAGCAGTTGTAATTGGCGTTGTTGTTGTTGTCATTCTTTTTGTTGTTGTTGTTGTTAACCTCCTGTTCTTGTCCTTTCTCATGAACTTGTTGAATCTTTTTACTATTAGGTTCAGATTCTCATCACCTTCATCTTCACTTGAGTCTTCTACTTTTTCCACATTTGAGGATGCATCTTTCAAGGCTCTTTTACTTTTTATATGCATCTTCAACATGTGTTTATTGAGACAATTCTAATTCATACTCAAGTAGCTTACCAAATAGTGCAACCATAGACATCTTTGAAAGATATTTTTACTCATTGATAACTGCACCTTTGGTTGTCATGGTCTTGTTAGGCACTTTAAGATTTTGATGTTTAATTCTTTAGCATCAAATGTCTTTCCAAGACCAAGAAGATGATTTACAATGTGTGTGAATCTGATTTGGAGTTGAGATATATTTTTTGTTGAGTTCATCTTGAACATCTCATACTCATGAATTAAGACAAGCTTCCTTGATCTTCTGACTTCATCTGTGCCTTCAAGAGTAATCTCTAACATCTCCCACATCTCCTTAGCGCTTTTACACCTAACAGTTCTGAAAAATTCATCAGATGAAAGTGCATAAGTAATCATGTTCTTAGCTTTAAAATCGTATTGCACTACTCTCTTTTCTGCATCTGACATCTTATCCCATTCTTTGGGAATCATATCATTACCAACAGTTTTGATTGGAACCAAAGAAACTTTTGCTATTGCATTCTGTTTTGGGAATCATATCATTGGATTGGATGAATATCTGCATTCTGTTTTTCCAAAAATTGAAAGGTTCTCCTTTCAAACATCGGAGGATGATTGAGGGAGGCACCCTCTTTGATGGTAATTTGTGTGGTATTCATTTTCTTAAAAAAAGATAGTGATCTTGAATAACACTCAAGAACCTGCTCTAATACCAATTGAAAACAGTATGAACACATACAATAACCAAAAGGGGGTGAATTGGTTTAAACTTGGTCTTTTTAAAAACTTTAAGGAATCAGAGTAATAAGATCGTATCATAATTAAACCAAGAATGCTCCAACCAATCAAACCACTCAGCTCAAGAAAACAATTACAAAACCTTACACTTGTTGAGTAAGAAAGATTTCACAAAAGAATCACATATTAAGATAGCAAGAAGAGATTAAAGAAAGTAATCAACACAAGAACTTATACTGGTTCACTTCTCACCTTTGAGAAGTTAAATCCAGTTTCTTCTAACGAAAATTAGTTAGAGATCCACTATTCACAATATTCTTTTCTTACAAGCTTATTACAAATCACCCTTAATCAAACCTAGTTTAAGAACAGAAATCTAATCCCCTTAGACTCCTAGTGATCAAGACATAGAGAACCCTTCTCTACCCTTCCCTCTAGAGAAACCTACTCTAGACAAGTCTTAAGAATTCTATTGTAGTAGTTACAAACAATCAAAAATTCTAAAACGAATTTACAAGAAAAGTTAATGAAGAAAGACAATTGATAAAGACTATCGAATCGCTACAAAACAAAAAAACCAAGATAATTTTGCAGCCCAGGATTAACCTAGGTCGACTCAGAGATACAATAGGGGGATTTTAATCGAACAGTTTGTAGGCAATGAATAAAAATTACAGAAACACAAACAAGAATTGAAGAAAAATGTAGAAACTAACAAAATTGATAAAAGGTGATGCATAACAGATTCAAGAATATCAATCCAATTCACCAAACCAAGCAATATAAATTATCATAGTTCTCTTATAATGATTATATTATGAAGACTCATTCAATATCATTAGAAGCAGTTCAATTGAATTAACTCCTAAATCAATTGAAATCACAAATCGGATTGAAATGTCATCCAAACAATCTATGATTAAAATTCAAAATTAGGAAATAAATCTATAACCTAATTCATTCTCAATCCTAAACATATTCATAATCATGAAAATCGAAAAGAGAATTGAATAAGAAGATAAACATTCACATAGAAATTAGAATACCAAACCAGAAATTTTATGAGAAAAATAAAAGAACAGAGATGAAAGGAAGAGTAAAAATAAAGAATAATGAAGAACAATTGAGAAAAAATGAGATAAAAGGTTTTATTTCTAAAAGCTTCTAAAAGAAACTACAAATTATGTTTGTGCTCAAAAAGTAAAGTGTGTTTCTTCACGTACTAATCGTACTAAAATATAGTGACTGAGTCAGTAGGAAAGGATGAGACATGATTAGGCCCATCTAATCTAACTAATTACTAATTACACCAATTCGCAGCCCAAAACTCGAGTGCAGGGGTTCTGACTTCCAAGCCTAAAATGACCTCAAAATGATAGAATTGGCTTCGACTTATGTCTGACAGAATTGTAGATATTTTCCTTATCTTTCTAGGGACTTCTCATATGCGCCATTTGGAGTTTTGTAGAGCTCTCTAGGTCCTGCACAATGAAGATAGGTCAAGTAAGCAAAAAATCCAAAAATAGGCAACAATTATCAATTAAGCCCACTTGTTTGCCTAAGACAAAAACTGAGTTAGAGTGAGGAAATAAAAGTCTAAGAGAAGTCAAATAAGCTAATAAGAATAGAAAAATATTAAACTAAAAACACTCAATCAAAATACCCCACACTTAAACTTTTGCACTCCTGGGCAAAACTAAAAGAAAGACTAAGAGAAAAATTCAAACTAAAGTATACCACAAACTAAAAGAAAGGTATGAACAAGGCACACACAATTTTCAATGGATCCTAACAATTCACAAAAGTGATAAAGATGAAAAATGGAAGAATGATATTGAGGTAACAAACAATCCATGAACACATGATCACAAAGTGCAAAGTGAAAAAGTAGTAAAGTTAAAATTAAGAATGAACCAAGGTGATAGAAATCTCCCAAAGAACAACACTCAACCTCTTCTAATGTGTATGGGTTTATGTTTACACTCAAACACCACATGTAATTGCCACATCCAAATTTTGACAAGACTCTAATTCATTCAACTTGAAATACACATGCATCAAAAGATCAAAAGGACTTTATTGGTTTGTAATGTATGACTTAGGTAAAGGGTGTATAAAAGAAGGATATTTAGGCTAAAACTAAGAGAAAAGAGGGGCAATGGGGAGTAATCCAACAAGTAAAACAAGGGGTAGAAACAAAGAAACAAGATGGAGAACAACGAAATCAAATTAAGAGAACTTATACGGATGAAAATGAACCACAACAACTTTTATTGCATTTTTTTTGTACTTTTGCTTTTTAAACTCTTTCTTTTCTTTTCTTTCTAAATCAAAAAAATAAAAAAATAAAAATACCCCACACTTTTTTGAAACCCACTCCCAAAACAATTCCAAGGCTTCTTTTCTCCCTAAATTAGGATAACATGGTTTTCCATTTTTTCTTTTTTTTTTTTTTTAGTTTGTAATGAGCTATACAAGAAAGAAAAGGTTAAAGGCTCAAAAAGGGTGACAATGGATATCAATGCAAGATAAGTTTATTTGGCTAGTGGATAAAAGAAAGAAGGCTTAAATCATCTAAATCAAAGCATGTGCAACAAGGAATGTCAAAAAAGGCAAGGAAAAACATAGAGTAATCTAGCACAAAAGCGAAATCACATGAAAGAACATGGATGAAATAATGTGATTCTTCCATAAAGGTCCAAAAACTCACAAGGCATAATTCTATCACACATTATCCATCTTAAATTCTATTTCTCAAGCCTACATATCACTTCAACAATTGCAACAACGATTCACATCAAGCATGATAACTTTCAATCCAACAAAAATTAGTACATTTCTCACAATTTATACAAGTTATAAATCCTATGAAAAACATGAAAAGTACCAAAATTATAATTTTTTATTTTCTAAATGTAAAAACAGAATAACAACAAAACAAAACAAACAAATGCAGCAAAACAATAACAAAAATAGAAACAGAAACCAAAAACAGAAAGCAAAAAATAGAAAATGTTTTTATAACCCTTCACCCCACACTTGAAATGCACATTGTCCTCAATGTGAGCATGCAATGAAATGCAAACGGAGACAACAAATAAAGGAAGGAAAAAGAAAACTCCCCAAATTCCATTCAAGGCACATCATCACATAAAATTGGCAAGACCAAAGAGAGGTCTGCCACAAGCTCCTCCTCTACTTGCGGGCTCTCATGAAATAGTTTGAGTTGGTGACCATTCACTTTGAAGATCTTGTCGGTAACTTCATTTTTATTGATAATGGCTCTAGGCACACCAAACCTGCAAAAAATATTTGCCCATTAGTTTGGGGATGATAAGTTGTAGCAACTCTATGCACAACCCCATACTTCTAAAGCAAGGTTGTCAATGACGTGTTTCAGAAATGGCTCCCCTGGTCATTGATAATGGCACACACCTACGGATCACTTAATCACTACCAAACCTCCACAAATAAGGATCATCCCACACATAATATTTAGCATAACTCTTAAGTTTATCTATTTGAGACCTAGATGCATGAGGCGGAACAACAGAGGCAACAATGAAATTCACAATATCAGCAAACAAACGTGTAATACGTGATGAATGCAAGTGCATCAAATGATCATAAGGGAAATTATCCCTAGTAGGAAAGGATTCAACATGTCCCTCAATCCTGCTCAAATGATCAACAACCAAGTTTTCCGCACCACTCCTGTCCTTAATCTCAATATCAAATTCCTAAAGAAGAAGCATCCATTTGATCAATCTAGGTTTAGCATCAGGCTTCTTCAACAGGTACTTCAAAGTTGCATGGTCAGTAAAGAAAGTGATATGGGAACAAAGCAAATAAGATAGGAATTTATCTAAAGCAAAAATAATAGCCAAAAGCTCATTCTCAATGGTGGTGTAGTTAACTTGGGATGCATTATCAACTCTCTGTGACAACATAGTGATAAACGTTTGCTGTAGCGCTCCAAAACAATTTAACTACGCTAATTCTGTAGCACGACACCCGTTTGTCACTTTGTTTTCAACTATTCCCACCTCCTGGGCGAGACAAGCAACCTTCACGCTAGGAGCCTCATTTATTTCTGCCCAGCTCCCTGAAAACAACGTTAACCTAGGTCTACTCAGAGACACTATCAATATGGTTCTAACTTCAACTCACTAATAACAGTAAGGGGGATTTTTAGCGAACAGTTTATATGCGTTAAGTAAAATTTGAAAAAAACGTAAACTAAGATTAAAAAACAACACAGAAACTAACAGAATTGAAAAGAGGTAATGTAAAATAGATTAAACGAATCAATCCAATTCACCACACTAAGCTATTCGAATCATCATCATTCTCAGAAATTTATCCTATTATGAAAGTTCGTTCAATCTCATTAGAAGCAGTTCAATCGAATTAACCCCTAAATTAATTGAAACCACAACCCTAACTGAAATATCATCCAATTAATCTGTGATTAATATTCAAAATTAGGAAACGAATCCATAACCTAATCCGCTTTCAATCCTAAATGCATTCATAATCATGGAAACAAAATAGAAATTGAAGAAGAAAGTGAACATTCAAACAAAATTCGAAATATCAAACCAGAACTCAAATTCTCCTTTTGCTTGGGTTGGATCCTTGGATTGATTGATTATTTAGCCTTCCATGATCATCATCAATGAAAGTCCCATGAAATATGCACGAAAATCAAAGAACAACAAAACGAAAATGAAGAACAAGGAAGAACAATTGAGAGAAAATAAGAGTAAGAGTTTTGATTCTAAAAACTTAAAAAGAGAAAAGTAAAAACTATTTTTGCTAATGTAATCTAATGTGTTAAGTCTCTCTAATGTCACTAAAATATAGTGACTAAGTCTGAAGGAAAGAATGGGCCATGAACAAACCCATCAATTCTAATTATTTACTATTTACAACCATAAAAATCAAACTCGCAGCCCAAAATATAAGTGCAGTGATTCTGACTTCGAAGCCCAAAATGACCCTCCAAATGGCAGAATTAGCCTCGGCTTATTTCTGACAAACTTGTAGATCTTTTCGTGATCTTTCTAGGGACTACTAGAACCCTTCATTCGAAGTTCCGTAGAGCTCTATAGGTCCTATACAAGGCAGGTAGATCAATTGAGCATAAAATCCAAAAATACGCTACAATTAGCAATTAAGCCCACTTACTTGCCTAAGACAAAAACTGAATTAGAATGGGAAAATAAAAGTCTAAGAAAAGTCAAATAAGCTAAGAAGGATAGAAAAATATTTAACTAAAAGCACTCCATCACACAGCCCCAAGTGCATAATTAGAGGCATCACACATGAGCTCAAAGGGAAGTTCCCAATCTGGTGACTGCATGATGGGAAAGGTATTAAGCTTCTTCCTCAATTCCTCAAATGCCTCTTTGCAAGGCTGGTCAAACATAAAGTTTATGTCCTTTTGGAGAAGCTTGGACAATGGCAGTGCAATCTTACTAAAATCCTGGATGAATCTCCTATAAAAACCTGCATGTCCAAGAAAAGAATGCACTTCCTGCATAGAAGCGGGGTAAGGTAGAGAAGTAATAACATCAATCTTGGCCTTATAGACCTCAATACATCTACGAGAGACCAAATGCCCTAAGACTATACCTTCATGTACCATTAAATGACATTTCTCAAAGTTAAGAACAAGGTTAGTCCCAATACATCGGTCAAGAACTCTAGAGGGACTATCTAAACATGCATAAAAAAAGGAACCATAAATAGTGAAATCATCCATAAACACCTCCATGCAACTCTCTAATAAATCAGAAAAGATACTCACCATGCACCTTTGGAAGGTAGCAGGTACTTGCATAGGCCAAAAGGCATCCTAGTGTAGGCAAATTTCCAAATGGACAGGTGAATGTGGTCTTGTGTTGGTCCTTTGGTGCAATATGATTTATCTAAAAATTCACCAAGAAAGCAATAATGTGATTTACCTGCCAACCTCTCCAGAACCTGGTCAATGAAGGGGAGAGGGAAATGGTCCTTGCGAGTTGCCTGGTTAAGTCTCCTGTAGTCAATGCAAACTCACCAACTATTGGCTACTCTAGTCGGAATCAAGTCATTATCCTGGTTTTTCACAACAGTGATACCCGACTTCTTAGGGACCACTTGGATAGGTGAAACCCAAGTGCTATTTAAAATGGGATAGATGATCCCCACAGCTAGAAACTTCATAACTTCCTTCTTCACCATCAAGAATAGTGGGATTCAGCCTCCTCTGTGGCTACCTCACTGGCCTAGAATCATCCTCCAAGAGTATCCGATGCATGCAAATGGAAGGATTTATTCTAGGAAGGTCAGCAAGTGTCCATCCAATGACCTTTTTGTGGCCTCTCAAAACATACAACAACTTCTCTTCATGCTCAAGTGATTGGCTGCTAGAGATGATGACTGGAAGCTTATGAGCATCATCTAAATATGCACATTTAAGGTGCTCAGGTAGTGACTTCAGCTCCAAGGGAGGTGGCTGAATGGTGGAAGGCAAGGAAAGATTGGTGGCTGAGGGAAGAGCGATAGGGGAATTGGGACTTGTACCTGTACCGGCATCTGCAACACAATCAAAGTGAAGTGCTAGGGAAACCTTCGAACAAATACTACACAAAACAACAGAATCATCACAAGTACAATTATAAGAACCAAGATCAAAATCAGAAAATTCAGAAAATTCAGAAAGTAAATCTACACTATCCACTACAACATCAATGATATCAACAAGAAAGACAAAATGCTCCTCTACAAGATGTCTCATGGCCTAAAAAATGTTGAAACGGACAACGTCATCACCAAACTCCATGGAAAAAGTTCCTGCATGCACATCAATTTTGGTGTTGGCTGTCATCAAGAATGGTCTCCCTAGAATCAATGTGGAACCATGGCTGGAAGACTCATTTTCCATATCTAAAATGTAAAAATTTGCAGGAAAAATCAAATCATTTACTCGCACCAGCACATCTTCAATAAGTCCAAGTGGAACCGCAACACTCATGTTGGCTAAGTGAATGACAACACTAGTGGGTTTCAAATCACCAAGATATAGTGATCTGTAAATTGATGTGGGCATGACATTAATTGAGGCTCCAATGGTAAAAGGGACAGTGAAAGTGCCAAGATCTTTGCACTTCTGTGACAAGGTGGATAGTGGGATGGCAACAACAGTTTTGCCCTGTATAAATGCATAAACATTTATGCCCATCTTTACTTGCTTATTTCCCTTTAGCTTCCTCTTGTGGGTGCACAAATCCTTCAAGAACTTTGCATATTTTGGAATCTGTTTGATGGCATCCAAAAGGGGAATGTTGACTTCCACCCTCCTGAAAGTCTCAAGCAGATCAGAATCAAGTTTCACTTTCTTTGCAAGAATGGATCTAGAAGGAAAAGGTAGAGGAATCTGTTTGGGTGCAGAATCTGTTTTGGCACCATCATCAATTTTTTGCCAACATTTGTTGAATTTGGAAGCTTCGTGCCACTCCTTAAGGTAATAGCACTCACATTCTTTGGGTTAATAACTGGTTGTGTTGGAATGTTGCCAGAACCTTACTGTTGCATCTAGTTGACAATTGTAGCTAACTATCCAATCTGATTCTACAAGTCTTGGATGGTGGCACTAACATTTTGTTGTGAATATTGGTGGTTGCCATTTGCTTCATCAGGTCCTCTAAGGAAGGTCTAGAACTGCTCTGCACAGGTTGTGCAGGTGTAGGTGCAGGCTGCTGGAATTATGGCTATTGTCTGAATGGGGGAGGTTGGTATACTGTTGGAAGGTTTATATTGTTGTTGTTGAGGTTTGAATGGATGTTTTTGTTGTTGTTGTTGTTATTGTTGTTGTGGACCATCTGACCATACCTCAAATTCGGGTGATCTCTCCAACCAGGATTATAAGTGTTGGAGTAAGGATTATATTATTGTTGAGGTTTGAATGGCTGTCCAGATTGTATGGGAGAAACTTCAGTAGCTTGTCTATTTCTTAAAGAATAGGACATGATTCTGTTTGATGATAAGGTGCACAGCAGATACCCCACAGCCTTGGTTGATTGGCTGCCATCACATTCTGTTGTTTACCAATGGCAAGTTGTCTCACAAGGGATGTCAATTCTGTCAGTTTATTCTTCAACCTCTGGTTATCAGCGACCATAGAAATAGAAACTTCATTTGCAGCCACCTTGGATGTTACAGCTCCTCTAGTACTAATATGCTGATAATTGACTATCATGTTATAAATCAACTGTTTTGCAGCAAGAGGAGTCTTGTTCATCAAAGCGCTTCCACTGGCTACATCTATCATACTTCTGCCCATCAATATCAAGCCTTCATAAAAATACTGGATGAATAATTGCTCATTGATTTGATGGTAAGGATAGGTAGCACACAACTTGTTGAATCTCTCTCAGTACTCATATAATGTCTCTCCAGCTAGCTGCCTTATACCACAAATTTCTTTCCAGATGGATGTTGTTCTGGATGTAGGGAAGAATTTCTCCAAAAATCTTCTCTTCATATTTGTCCAAGTGTTGATAGGATCTGGTTGAAGGTACAATCAGTCCTTGGCCACACCATCTAGAGAGAATGGAAATGCCTTCATCTTGATACATAACTCAAATTCTCTTTGCTTAGACTGGATCCTTAGATTGATTGATTATTTAACCTTCAATGATCATCACCAATGTAAGAGCCACAAAATTTGTATGAGAAAAATAAAAGAACAGAGATGAAAGAAAGAAGAAAAATAAAGAACAATGAAGAACAGTTGAGAGAAAATGAGAGAAAAGGTTTTAATTCTGAAAACTTCTAAAAGAAACTACAAATTATGTTTGTGCTAAAAAAAATAAAGTGTGTCTCTTCACTAATTAATTGCACTAAAATAAGTAACTGAGTCAGTAGGAAAGGATAGTTCATGATTAGGCCCATCTAATCTAACTAATTACTAATTACACCAATTCGTAGCCCAAAACTCGAGTGAAGGGATTCTGACTTCCAAGATTAAAATGATCCACAAAATGACAGAATTGGCCTTGTCTTATCTATGATAAAATTGTAGATATTTTCCTTATCTTTGCAGGGACTACTCATATGCTCCATTTGGAGTTTTGTAGAACTCTCTAGGTCCTGCACAAGGAAGATAGGTCAAGTAAGCAAAAAATCCAAAAATAAGCAACAGTTATCACTTAAGCCCTTACCTAAGACAAAAATTGAGTTAGAGTGAGGAAATAAAAGTCCAAGAGAATTCAAATAAGCTAAGAAGAATATAAAAATATTAAACTAAAAACACTCAATCAGAAAGGTGCAAAAATATGGTAGGCCTGCACCTGAGATTGAAGGTTTGATGGCTGGTACAAGGTTAAGCCCACTTATTACCTGTTTATTGGAAACAGGTGATGATGACCCCATGACACTAATGCCCTGAAATTTTGATAATTGAAACTAGATGTTTGACGCATTTCTTGTGTTATTTGAATATTTGATTTGTTTAGATTAATTGAAATGGAGTTATTTCGAGTTTAACCCAAAACCTATTTTAGTAAAATCACCATTCTAGATTTATTAACCATTGAATTGCCGTCAAATTTTAAATATAGATTTCTAACACATACATGGAACGTGAGAAATTAAGTTTTCACTGAAGCAAAAATTCTAGAATTTGGTCAGCTAACCCAGACAAATTTTACAAGCATTTTTGCTCGCCTGGGCGAGTGAAGGCGGTGTTAAATAAGTCCAACAGCGTCCAAGCTCGAAAAGAATGGCTTCTTCTCCCCCAAAACAACCACCAAACCTCCTTCCCCTCCTCCTCCACCACCCACAGCCACTGGAGACCACCACGAGACACCACCGCTTGCCGTTAGACCATCGCACGGAGAGGAACACTTTAATCAAAGCGAAATCTTTCGAAACTCTTCTCGAAGTTTCGGTAGAGAACGGAGCCTCCAATCTTCCTTTCTTGGTTTCTTTGAGGTAACCTTGGTTTCCTTTGTCTTCTTCTAGTTAGTTTAAGCTTCTCTTAATGTCTCTTACGTTTTGGGTACCATTATTGGTTGTTTCTATACTTCCTTTGAAAACCGTTTGAAAATGAGATGTTGTAAAAGTTTCCTTTTTTTTATGAAAATGATGTCATTTCTATGATCCTTGTTGAACCCTGGTCACCTTGGTATGATCAAAATTTCAAATGATGTCTTTTAATATGGACTCCCAAAACACCATTTTAGCCTCTTTTTAAATTTGAGTGGGTATTTGACCCCAAATGCTAATGTTAGCCTTGTTTTTGAAATCTATACTAAATTATCTTCAATTTACGATTGATGGGTGTTTGTTCCTATGTGTGCTCGTTTTCAAGAAAAACTATTTTTAATTAATGAGATGCGATGAATTGGTTTATTGATGGATAAATTGTGAATGATATTGTTGTTGTAATGATTGGATTTTTGGGAAAATCTTAATTACAGAGGAGACTTTGCCCAAAATTTTATAATTCATTCTCTATTCAATTCTTTACTAATTTTTTTAAATGGGCATAAAAGTTTGTTTTCTATATTGTAGTCATCCTCTTTAATTTAGAATTTTCCTAAAATACCAGTCTCGTGGTAATATGGATTATGAATGAATGAGATGATGTTGAAATGGGATAATGTGATTGGGTTGATGATGATGTAATGAGATAATGTCGATATAGTTGATGATGTTGAATATTGATGTTTATGATGATGATATTGAAACAAAATGATGTTGATGTTGTTGATGATATTGAAATTGAGATGTTATTGATGGTTGGTGATGTTTAAATGAGATAATCATGATGTGGTTAATGATGTTCAAATGAGATAATGTTGATGTGATTAATGATGTTGAAATGAGATGAGTTTGATATGTATGATGATGATATTGAAATGTGTGATGTGGATACACATGAATACCATGGGGGTGCCTGATTGGATAACCTTGCGAGGGTGGGTTTATGAATTTTAAGCATCCTAAAAAGAGAATGGATTGTTTAAAATTCCGGCCACTAGCTATCCATAATCAGTGCATTGATGGTGCCTATGGTTGTATATTATGTATGCCCACGTGGGGTACATTGACCGGTTGGATAACCTTGCGAGGGTGGGTTTACGAATTTTAAGCATCCTAAGAGAGAATGAGATTGTTTAAAATTTCGGTCCCTATCTATCCATGGCCAGTGTATCGGTGATGTTGTGTATGTACATGGGGGGTGCATGACTAGATAACCTTGCGAGGGTGAGTTTATGAATTTTAAACATTCCAAGAGAGAAAAGGATTGTTAAAATTTCAGTCCTTGCATTGATTGTGCCCATGTTTATACTTCATATTTCATGGATGGAAATAGAATGGTGGTAGTAAGTACTAGGGGGCATCACTCTATTTGGAACTCTCTTGTGACTTAGGGCTGATCACCATGAGGGGGGAGTGACCAATGCACGACAGGGTGACCTCGACGAGCTACTGCATCATTTTCCTAAGAGAGGCTATTTCCATGAGGATGGTACCACATTGCATTCTGAGAGATGAGTTAGGTGTATGCATCATTCTGAGCATGGTTGTTTGAGTTGTGAAGTGAATTGGATGATGGGTTTGTTGAGTCTGTATTGGATTGATGGACTTTTGGTAATGATTGTGGTTGTTAATGTTGTTTCCTCTCTAATTGTTGTTATCTGATGCTTGTTAATTTTATATAATAAACTCATCCTTGCATTTGTTGTACCGGGTGGTTGGTACCTATGATGGCTGTAAAATTTCGTTCGTGTAAGCAGATGAGCAGCAATAGGTGACCTTGGAGGGAGATCTTCTTTTTTCGGTTGGAGTCGCCAAGCCGACTTGATGACGTTGGATTTATTTTTGGAGAAAGAGTTGTGTTTTGTTAATCAACTCTTTCTTATTTAGTTCTTTGACTTTTTGTTAGATATGTAATTTCAGGTGTATATACATGTAAAATTAAAGGTGAAAATAATAGGAATACTTCACAACAACCAAGAGGGCGGTGAATTGGTTGAACCTTGGTATTTTAAAATTTAAATTCAAATCAAAGTTTCAGGATCTTTATCACTTTCAAAAACCAAGAAACCTTTTTACTCAATCAAATAGCTCAACCCAAGAATTCAATAGAACAAAATAGAACTTGTTGAACAATGAATATGATTCAAAGAATTAAAGATCAACGAATAAGATGAGAATAGAGATATAGAAATAAGAACACGAACAATTTATACTGGTTCACTTCAAAACACAAAGCTACATCCAATTTCTTCTAATTCACACTGAATTAGAGTTCCACTATTATAAAATATTCTTACAAGCTTTTACAAGAACCTCCTCCCCTTTATCAACCCTAGATAAAGAACAGAAATCTAAAACCCTATTAGACTTCTAAGGAGAAAGATTCAAAAAACACTACTCTAATCTTTAAGCTAGAGAACCCTTCTCTAGTCCCAAGCTAGAAGAATCCAATTACAATAGCCAATTTCAACAAAATATGTAAACAAAATTACAATCAATGAGTTAAGGAAAGAAACAACCTGATGATCCAGTGAATGACATGCATATGAATGAACAATTCAGGTTGAAAGACAAAAACAAACTCAGAACATTCTTCTTCCTTAACCTTTGAAAGAGACTTCTTGCTTTAAAGAATCACTCAAAAACCCATGAGTGTTTTAGTTGATGCAAGAACTTATAAAACTCAGAAAATCACTTTGGAAGTGTTTAGAAAGCTTGTGTATTCTCAGAATACGAATTGATCAAGTTTTTAAAACAAGTTGAGCCTAGGTTCTATTTATAACAAACTTTTGTAATTGTCAGTAATCGATTAAAACACTCATGTAATCGATTAAAACAACCTTGTAATCGATTAAAGTGTTCTACAAGTTTATGGACATGAGCAACGAGCAAAATAATCGATTAAGACAGCAAGCTTCAACATATCAAAATACACTATGTAATCGATTACGATATTTGGTAATCGATTAAATCAGAAAGCTTTATAAAACAGAATGAACTATGTAATCGATTACAACATTTGGTAATTGATTAAGACAAGAAGACAACTTTTTCAACTAAGTTGTGTAATCGATTACTACCTATTGGTAATTGATTCTTCCAGAGAGACTTAAAATCATGTATAGCAATGTAATCTATTACTACCTATTGGTAATCAATTAAAGTGTTCAACAAATCAATTTATATAAAAACAAAGGTCAAATAATCGATTATTCCGATAGGTAATCAATTACATTGTTCTTGAAAGCTTTTCCAGAATAGACTAAGAACAAAATAATCGATTATACCTTTAAGGTAATCGATTACAACAGTACAAAAATTATTTTTCCAAAAACCTTTGAATCAAATTAAAAACATAGTTAAATGTTAAAAGCTTTGTTTGATTTTCATGAAAAACACTTAGTTAAATCAATGAATGAATGAGTGAATGTATGGATCAATCAGATAGCTTTCCTTTTACATAAAATTCCAAGTCTTCAAGCATGTTGAAAGCTCAAAACTAATCTTGCATCAAAGACTTCCAAACTTCATGAAGCTCCCCTTGTATCCAACAAAAGGACGTTCTAACATGTGGATGACATGTACTAATTTAATATATATGTACATATGTGTTTAATTATGTAATGTAATACATGTATGATAATTGTATTATTGCGAAAAATTTACCATCATTTTTATAATCAAATTAATGGAGTTTAATTAAAATTGAGATCTGCACGATTAAGAGTTTGTCATATCGTAGCGACGAGTGTAACATCCCATAGGCCTCCGGTGCGTTATCATTAACAATATCAGATAAGCGTCTCATTACATTAAATATTACTCAGCGGAAGCATAGAATCGTTTTTCTTGATTCATTATGTATGGGATTAAATATATCAAGCAACATATAGATAAGGCACATAGCATACGCCCTGCTGATCCAGTTTCTCATACATAATCATAGACAGATAAAACATCCACAATATACTCAGGAGGAAATTCATATCATATTATTATTAGTTCTATACATACATATACATCAGAGTTCTCACCACACCGTGGTGATACAAAAGAATAGTTGCCCTCATCGAGGGTTTACAGAACTATACAACCCTTATCTAGGGTACAAAACATAAACAAAATACAACTGAGCCTTCAAGCTCCTTCTTCTGCTATCAGCCAAGCAGAGAAGTCTTTACTCGGGCCTCCTGCCTTGAGACTGCTTTCTTCTATCCGAAGAGTCACCTGAAATCACAAATCCCCACACGGGATGAGATACATATCTCAGTAAGCTTAGGGTCCTTGGGAAATCATCCCCACCCTGGCCCACAATTCACAATACAAACATCAGACAAGCATACATATCAAGTCGATTTCACATCCATGGCAGAGAATTCTCAATGCCATTCCACATGGCAGAGATTCACTTAATGCCCTCAATACATGGCAAAGATTCACTCAATGCCCTCAATACATGGCAGAGATTCACTCAATGCCCTCAATACATGGCAAAGATTCACTCAATGCCCTCAATACATGGCAGAGATTCACTCAATGCCCTCAATACATAACAGAGAATCCCTCAATGCCCTCCACATGGCAGAGAATCCCTTAATGCCCTGGGCAGAGAACCCTCAATGCCCTCAATACATGGCATAACCAGGCACAAATGCACATAGAGTAATATATACAACAACCAATGCATGCATTATGCATATGTGTTAGACTATTTGGCAAGTGTACCAATCGTCGTCGTAAGTTACAAAATTTATAAGAGTTCGTCTCCACAGGGACTTGATTTTACTCAGTTAATTCAAATAGAACTTAACAGTTTAATAGTTTATGTACAGTGATTGTGAACGAAGTTTCATGTAATTGCGGAAATAATAGAATAATTTGGTAAAAGCTGAAATAGTAAACTTAATATGAAGATTACAAAATATTACTGAAAGAAAACGAGTTTGATTAATTAAAGAGCGTAGGATTGGATTTCATCGTTCATACCTTTAGCATTCAATTAATATTACCTTGCATAAGTTATTTTCTATTATTACTGATGCACACTGAGTTACCTTGAATCGATGTCTCGCATTCAAGTTCTAAGGATATTTTAC
>PYAF01000767.1:38180-66082 GCA_007407185.1 Glycine tomentella
TTGGTTTTATAGAAATGAAATCCTAGAAATCTTTTGGAACTATCTTAAGTGTGACAACATTCTTAAAATGTCACATAACTTTCTTTCAATATTTTTATCTAATTTTTCATTGGTTCATTTTGTTTTTAATTAGTAAAATATCTAGACTACTTTATTAAAGAATTCATTCCTCCCATAATTAAGAGAAAATTTCACAGATTGCATCTTTTCTTTTTCTGTGCTTTTATGAAACTCAAGTTATTTTAAATTAAATCCTCTGTGAAACATTTTCCAAAATTTCTAAAAATTCTATTTCATGGTTTTTCTTTATGAACAATGTTAATAATTCCTTATCTAGGAGCATACTGTATTTTTGCCAAGTGTTTATAGCATTATTGAGGCTATATGGCTTTATCAGAGCCAAAGGGTATTTTGGTCATTTTGCAAAATGTCCAGGGGTATTTGTGTCTTTTTAAAAGGGACATTTGTGTCATTTTCAAAAATGTTCAAGGGTATTTTTGTCATTCTATCTAGAAATGCATACTTACAGAAAATTCACATGTATATGGAAATATGAGGATGTTACACAAGCCCTTCAAGACCACATCAAAACTAAATTGTTTCTTTTGGACAAGCATGAAGAAGCACACCAACTCAGTGCAAACACAAAAGAAGTCTGTTTTAATAGATTACCATCTATCTGTAATAGATTACGAATGCACTTTGTAAAATAGTTGCTATCTGTTTTAATCGATTACCAGACAGCTGTAATCGATTACATAAGCATCAGAGTGTGTAAAAACTCTGTTTTAATTGATTACAATGACGAATTAATCGATTACTTACAGCATAAAAACTGAACTGCACATGCTGGGTCAGCCAAGGGTCATTTTAGGAGAAGCTTGCACTTCAAGCTTCATTTGGACTTTATTTCAATTTGCATTTTCCTTACATTTAGTGGCATTAAGCTTGTAATTTCATGGGCTATATAAGCTACCCCAAAACTGATTGTAACTAACTTTGGTTTATTAATACAAATCTGAAATTTGTGTGGGAGTTTCTCTCTTGTTTTTGTTCAAGAACTTCTGGAGTCTTATCAATGGCTTCCCAATGCCATATTGGTGATTCTTCCTAGACTTATTGGAAAGCTTCTCCATGGTGTCTTCAACCGTCATCCCTAACCCTTCTTCCATTTATGCAATTAAAAGCTTCTAAACAGCCCCATTTCATAAGAAGTGTTGATAGCTTGTGTGTTCTTGAAGTTTGCTTGAAGAGTGGGTTTCATTGCGAGGTAGATTTGGGAAACTTAATGTCTAATGGGTTTAAACATTACGTCATGCGGTATCAGAGCCTAATCCTTGTGGAATTCTTCTTCAAGTTTAGTTTTAAAAGTTCTTCAAAGGTAAAAAAAACTGCACCAAATCTGAAAAATGAAAATTCATTTCAATTCCTTGTTTCTTGTTGTTTTCATTTGATTCTTGATGTTGTGGGATTGTTGTGTGTTCCACCACATAACCCTTGTGTTTCTTTCAAGTTTCATATGTTAATGTTCTTCATGTGCTCTTGATATTTTTCTAGTTTTCTAGTCTTGATTCTTGTCAATTTTTGTAAGTAGTGTTTTTGTGTTTTATGGCCACTTGTTTTGATTCTAATCTCATGCCTAAATTGAATTGAGTTGTTAGAAACAAATTTTATAATTTTTATACATTATTTTTAGTGATTCATTGAATTCCCTTAAGAAATTTTGAACTTGTGCAAAAGAAAAACAAAGGCTTACAAAAAAAGTTGTGAAAGAAACAATAAAAGACCAAAGAAAAACATTTTGGTTCAGCCAAATAAATTATTCATTGGTGGCTTGAAAAGTGAAAGAAAAACATAATTTAGAAGCAAAGCAAAGTTACAAAAGCTACAAGTTCAAATTTCCATTGAACCACAAAATCAAGTGAACTTGTATGACATGCAAACTTTATGAAATTTGGCTTCTAGAAATTGAATTTACTTAGCACAACCTCCTTGTGTAGTTTGATACAGCCCATAGTATTCCTTGAGTTGTCTCATTAAATTCCAATTTGAGTTGTGCTTTTCTAAAAAAATTGATTTTGTTGTTTGTCTCTTAAAATTTCCAACGTTTTGTCTTAGAATTTTCTTGTTCTTGGACTCTTGAGTCTAGCCTATAATCATTCCCTATTTCACTATAGTAAAGAAACTTGATTTGATTAGAAGTTTTTGCTTAAGAACTATAGAGAGGAATAAGAGTGGAAAAAGGCAAGAGAATGGCAAACACTTAGAGAGTGGTGAGAAATTTCCTTATATACTTGTGTTTTTGCTAACCATTTTTTTTTTAAGGATGAGCTCAATAGGAGATGAGGCTTTGTCACCTAGGACCTCTAGGTTGATGAGAGCCATGACAAAACAAATGGAAGACTTGCAAACCAAAATGGATGCAAAGTTTGAAAAGTTACAAAGGGAGACCCAAAGGAGGAGTCATCCAATGGGAAGTGTGGATGGAGAGGCTCATAGTAGTAGAAGGATGAGTGAGCATGCTTCCTCTCATGGAGGAAATTGTTATGATGAAAGGAGTGAGATGGAGGATAGGAGAGAAAATAATAGGAGACACAATCCTAGGAGGCAAAATAGAGATGAGGAAGATTGGAGGAGAAAAGAGAGAGATGAGAGGAATGGAGGATTGAGTGGAGTGAAAATAAAAATTCAAAAATTCTATGGTGATTATGATCCCAAAAAATACTTTGATTAGGAGATGAAAGTAGAACAAATTTTCTCATGCCAATAAATTGATGAAGAAAAGAAAGTGATTCTAGAAACTCTAGAATTTGGTGGCTATGCTTTGGTGTGGTGGAACCAAATTCAAATGGACATAGGGAGGTTGAGGAGAGAAAGAATACATGGCTGGAATGACTTGAAGAGTTTCTTGAGACAAAGATTTGTTCCAATTTATTATGCAAGAGAAGTCCACAACAAGCTCCAAAGACTATTCCAAGGCTACAAGAGTGTTGATGACTACTACAAAGAAATGGAATTGATTATTATGAGGGCTGGAATTGTGGAGTGTCAAAAGGCAACCATGGTTAGGTTCCTTCATGGATTGAATAGAGAAATTCAAGATGTGATGGATCTACATTCTTATGCTACAATAAAAGAGCTAGTCCACAGAGCTCAAACGGTGAAGCAACAACTAAAAAGGAGAAAAGCTTCCAAGACCAATGGGACTGCAACTTCCAGCTGGAAAGACAAGCCTAAAAGGGATGTTGCTCAAGTGAAAAATAAAGAAGAAAAGGTGGAGAGCTCAAGCAAAAAAATTGTAGAACCAACTATAACAAGATCAAGCAATATCAAGTGTTTAGAGTGCCTTGGTAAAGGTCACATTGCTTCTCAATGTCCTAACAAGAGAACCATGATTTTGCTTGAGGATGGAGACATAAAAAGTGAGTCTTCAAGTGATTCAACAAGTTCTTCAAGTAAAGAAAAAGAAGAACTTACATTAGTGGAGGTCAAATAGGGTGATCTCTTGATGGTAAACAGAATGCAAGAGATGGAAAAAAATACTGCACTTGAAAAAAAAATGTTGCACAAAAAAGAAAATGAAAGTGAGCTTCCAAAGTGAAAAACTAGTGAGAAAAAAGGAAAGGAAAAAAATTGAGAGCAAAAAAATTCATGAGATTAAAGAGAGCTTGTTCTTGAGTGAAAAGCAAACCAAGAGAGTGTTATTGGCTCAACAACCTCTTTATTATATGCTTCCTAACTCTCTTTGTTTAGATGTTGAAAAGGAAGGAGAAATGGCCCAAAGCTATGCAACCTATTTTGGATGAAGTTGTTTTCCAAACAATGAAGGATAAATTGTCTCATGCACCTATTCTTACATTGCCTAATTTTAATGCTTCCTTTGAATTGGAATGTGATGCAACTAATATAGGCATTGGGGGGTTTAATTCAATATAAACATCCTATTGCTTATTTTAGTGAGAAATTGAAGGGTGCATGTTTGAATTATTCCACTTATTATAAAGAGTTGTATGCACTAGTTAGAGTATTGCAAACTTGGCAACATTATCTTTTACCTAAGGAATTTATGATCCATAATGATAATGAGTCTATTAAATATTTGAAAAGTCAAGGCAAACTCAACAAGAGACATGCTAAGTGGTACATCAAGGGCAATTTGAGGATTTGGGAGGAGTGTTTACCTCACATTGAGTTTGCTTACAATAGAGTGGTTCACAAAACTACTTCCTTATCTCCTTTTCAAATTGTTTATGGCTTTAATCCTTTAACTCCTCTTGATTTATTGCCATTACCTAACAGTTCTCCTATGATTAACCATGACACTTTGTCTAAAGCTTCTTATGTTAGGAAATGCATGAACAAGTAAAAATCCATGTGGAAAGGAAAATGAAACAATATGCTAAACAAGCCTATAAGCATAAGCGGAAGGATAAATTCCCTAAAGAGAATCTTGAGTTGCCAAGTGAGTATGGTGTGAGTACTACTTTCAATGTTTGTGATCTTTCTTTATGTGATGTAGGTATAAGTGAGGAATCAAACTTGGGGTCAAGTTTCTCTTAAGAAGGAGGGGATGATGGAGGTCCATTACAAGATAAATACCAAGAAGGAGAACTTAAAGAACTCCCTTTGATTAGCTTTAGAGGACCCCATGACAAGAGCTAGAACTAAAGCCCTTCAAGACCACATCAAAACTAACTTGTATCTTTTGGACAAGCATGAAGAAGCACACCAACTCAGTGCAAACACAAAAGGAGTCTTCTCTGTTTTAATAGATTACCATCTGTCTGTAATAGATTACGAAGGCACTTTGTAAAATAGTTGTTATCTTTTTTAATCGATTACCAGACAACTGTAATCGATTACATAAGCATCAGAATGTGTAAAAATCATTTTACTCGATTACAAGCACGAATTAACCGATTACTTCAGCATAAAAACTGCATTGCACATGCTGGTCAGCCAAGGGTCATTTTAGGAGAAGCTTGCACTTCAAGCTTCATTTGGACTTCATTTCAATTTGCATTTTCCTTACATTTAGTAGCATTAAGCTTGTAATTTCATGGGCTATATAAGCTACCCAAAACTAATTGTAACTAACTTTGGTTTACTAATACAAATATGAAATTTGTGTGAGAGTTTCTCTCTTGTTCTTGTTCAAGAATTTCTTGAGTCTTATCAATGGCTTCCTAATGCTATTGTGGTGATTCTTCCTAGACTTATTGGAGATCTTCTCCATGGTATCCTCCACCTTCATCCCTAACCTTTCTTCCATCTTCCATTTATGCAATTAAAAGCTTCTAAAAAACCTCATTTCACAAGAAGTGTTGATTGCTTGTGTGTTCTTGAAGTTTGCTTGAATAGTGGGTTTCGTTGCAAGGTAGATTTAGGAAACTTAATGTCTAATGGGTTTAGACATTACATCAGTTGATAGGGGTTTAATATTGGCTTTTGTGGAAAGATGGCACAAGGAAACCAGTAGCTTCCATCTGTCGATAGGAGAAATGATTATCACACTGGATGAATCGCATCATTGTTACATCTATCAATCATAGGTGCCTTCCAGACCTATGATATATTAGATGTAGAGGAGGCTGTTCAATTACTAGTGGAGTTATTTGAGGTGACTCCCGAAGAGGCCGAAGCAGAGATGATACAATGCCAGGAGCATATGTTCGTCTGTCTTGGCTTCGAGACTTGTACCGTGTGAAGTGTGAGGCCATGCAGTGGATGGTGGTAGCTAGAGCATGTTTGCTCCATCTGATAGGTTGCACCATCTTTGCTAACAAGAGTGTCACACACATCGGTATAGTATACTTGGAGGCATTTCGTGATCTGCATGGGTCTGGTGGATTTAGTTGGGGAGCGGCTGCACTCCAACACATGTATGACAACTTAAACTATGCGTGTCAACACCACGGTAAACATGCTGCTGGGTATATTAGTCTCCTATAGGTGCTTTTGACTAGTTAATTGATTTCTGTTTATGGATTAGTGTTTGGCTTGTACTGTAACGGCTTATTTTTTTTCACTATTTTTGTGACTGTAGTGTTGGATATACGAGCATTTTCCTACAGTTGCCAACATGATTTCAGATGAGGAGTATGAAGAGAGGCAACCACGGGTATGTCGTTGGAAGCCAGGGAAGGCATTACCTGTCACAACCTATCATAGGCGATTAGATAGGTTGACAACACATGTTGTTTGTTGGACACCATATGCTGATCATCGTGCCTTCCGTGAGTTTGAAGTCATTTCTCTATTCTCAAGTCATATCAGATGGGGCCTATACATTGTCAGATACCTACTGGAGAGGGTTCTTAGAAAGTTTGGATTTGTTCAGCCTATACCATGCCTTCCAAGCTGGGCTTCCTTGTCGACAGAGGAGGCTCATGACAGGTGGCTACACTTTTCTGAGTATCTTGCAGCCATTGGAAACCTCTTCAGTTTCCCTGGTGAGTATGAGGCAGGTTATATGGATTGGTTTTACTGAATATTCGACCCTTTCATGACCCTACCATAGATTGGGGAGGGTGTTAGACGTCCTCCCCTGTGCAACATCATGTACCAGATCCACCGCATGTTCCACCTCTAGATGTAGTTGCACCTGATGATGCTAACATGCCTCGACATACAGTGGTAACAGTAACTTGTATTTATGTTAGTGTCATTTTAAATAAGTGTTGGCCTTATTATCTTCAAATGTTTTTGCATCTTCTATTCAGGCCGTGTGTCGGACGATTGCAGAGAGGTTGGAACAAATGATAGATCTTCGGATGGTTACTATTGGCACTGATGCATACACCATAACAAAGCAGTGTATCAGATTAGCACGAGGTGTATATAAGGATCGAATGGTTTATGTGCGGTCTAGACGTCCCAAGAAAGGACCGTGGAGAGATTTTCATAACGGAGTTTGAGTTTTTATTATTTGTATGACGTATGTTTGAATATAAACATATGTTTAAATATGTTATCACTGGATGACTATGTGCACTTGTTTAAAGATGATCCATCAGTATTTAAATTATATTTTAGTGTTTCTTATCAGGCTGAGAATGTAACTTGATTTGAAGACAAAATTTCATGGTTCTTTCTAATCCAAATACAAAATAAATAAACAATGTCAAATTGGTGACATTAACATCCCAAATCCACATAATCTGCTGGAAACCTCGTCAAATTGGTATACTTCTACATTCAATTAACATAACTAGTGGGCTACTCTTTTGCTTGAGAATGACAATGTGTTGACCATAACAAAGTCGTTAGTGGCATAGGACATCCGTCTCACAATAAAACCTGAACAAAATCATGATTCATACTGTTATTGTTAATTAGATGTCATGTAACCATTGTAAACAAATAAAATTGTATATGTAATACCTAAACAAAATGATTTCCATACACATGACCAATACAAATGACCCGATGTACACCAGGATCTCTAAGCGGTTGACTTCTAAGAGGGAAAAACGTCATACTTTATTGGAGAGAAAGAAAAACATGTACAAGGTTATACCATGAAGCAATCATGTAACCCATGTTAGTAATATCCATCCATTTATTCATTGTTACCTGCTACCACAAACAAGGTTATACCATGAAGCAATCACAAAAAAATGTATTAGTACAATAACAAACAAAATTATCGTATACATATCAACAGAAAAACATAAAACCTTTACCTTTTACAATCCATCCACAAGGAGTGACCTCTTTAACTTCTCAAATCTATGTAACCCACCAAATAAGAGAATATACTCATCAGACCATTGTGCAAGTTCTTTGAGCAAATGATTGCGCACCACAACCCTGGAATCTTTACCATAACTAAGTAAGTCCGCAATAACACGATAACCATAGTTACTATCAGCTTTAACATCACATACACTTAAAATGTAATTCTTCATGAATGGGAAAAATTGATCCAGCATTGGAATATTCCCCATCGGTATAGGTGTTGTAGATGTTGATGCACACCGTTGTTGTGATGAGCAACTATCATGCTGAGAATATAACGCATCCACATACTCAAAGTACGATGGACCCCAGTTGGTTGATCTTTGGTGTTTAGTAACATGATTCTTTTGAGCCCCTTTTGTCTTTAACTTTTTAGGAGGAGGACACATGGAAGTTAGATCAGGAT
The DNA here is from genome assembly GCA_007407185.1 of Glycine tomentella. Taxonomy (NCBI): domain Eukaryota; kingdom Viridiplantae; phylum Streptophyta; class Magnoliopsida; order Fabales; family Fabaceae; genus Glycine; species Glycine tomentella. The sequence goes on from PYAF01000767.1 coordinate 46,327, forward strand.
ATGCTAGTTCTTTGAGTTTAGTCTTTAGAGTCACTTTGTCACACATATCAAGACTTTCGAAACACTTCGATATTGCTTCCATTTCTTCTGTTATGTGGATTTCGTACTCATCGACACCTTGGTCCTCGAAATGTAACCTCCGCCAAAACATGTGTATGGTGCCCAGTGGTATGCTGCCAAGACCATATCTAGCTAGCTCACATGCATAAGGCAGACCATGCATACTTCTCAACACACATCCACAATGAGAACTATCAACGTCTACATAATTAATTCGTTCAAACTCCGCAGCAATTTCATTTAACGCATACCTTGAAACCATGCCGACCAGTCTCTTGTAAAAGGTAACTTTAAACACATGTCCAATGACATGCGTACTCCTTTCAAAAGATGCCTTTATTTCACTGTGTTGCGACGTGATCATATTTTTCATGGCATCCCAAACACTACATAGATCTCCAAGGCTATTTTGTAATAGTCTCTTTAAGTTCCAATGGGCAGACTCAACCCCACAATTTTGAACACATCATAATTACATTTCATCGAAGACTCTAATTGTTCATCAGCATAATAAAAAGGTTTAGGATTTCATACCTGTTAGTTGTTGTGTTTCCAAAATGCCTAGACTTTATTAGTCCATGCCGTTACAAATCTTTCTCTGTGCGGATTCAACCACGTGTCTTTCACAAATTGAACAAAGATTGGCCAAGGTGCGTAGGAACATTCAAACTTCAAAAGACAATCATCATATCCTTTTTCAGAAGCACAATCTACAAGAATCCCTCATGCATCCATCACGTAGTCCCATGCATTGTTTTGTCCCACAAGGGTTTTATATTTTGCCTTCACATTCTTGTCAATGTGGAACCGACACAACAAGTTGGTTATGTCAGGGAAAACAATCTTCATCACATTCATCAGGGATGAATCTCTTTCAGTAATAATGACTTCAGGGAAAACATCACTCTTAAAAAAAATCCCTCTAAATTGTTCAAGACCCCAGACAAGATTGTTTATACGTTCGCCCTCCAAATACGCAAAAGCAGCTAAAAATGTCATCCCAGTAGGTGTGTCACCAACAATGTCCAGTAGAGGGAGTCTGTACCTGTTTGTTTTATATGTACTTTCTATGAGGAATACCATATACATGCATTTATCAATTTCACTGCATCTGGATGTGACCAGAATATGTCACACACAACATTTTCATCCTTCAGTCTATGCTAATGGATATACATATCGCGTTCAAGAAGCTTCATCAATTGTTGCATTTCAGTATTACTGCCTCTTATAGAAGTATGGTACGCATATCTGGCATTGTAAACTTGTTTCATTGTTGTATAGTTGTTCGGGTTATGATCCTTCAGAGTAAGAAGAATATTCTTAGGTTTCACCCTTGACTTTGTCATATTAGCAACAATAAGCTTCTTATCCTTAGTCAAACGATCAACATATGGATGTCTAGTCAATGACTTAGCCAAACAATGGTTATGAGTCCCACATATTAACTTCATCATCCAGTCTTCATCACCTACAACTGGTTATGCTTGCAACTTAAAAGGACAACCACACTTTCTAGTGCTAGTCATCGTCTGTACTAAATCTTTGTTGAATGTTCTAAACTTTTCACTCTTTTCACAACCAACTAAAATAAATGAGGTCCTTCCCCTTTTTCGAGTTGTTATGTCAGATGTCATTATCACAGCTACAAAGTCAATCTCATATGCGACTCTACGAGCCCATTGAAATACCTCATCACGAAAATTAAACACATACAAAAAATGATAATACAACTTCAATCTTCTCAAATAATTAATTTTGGTTAGTCAAATACAATGTCATATCAATACCTCTGAAGTATTGAAGGCATCAGAACAATCAACTAAACAGTTGTTATTTTCAAACGCAGAAGGTGGTGCGTCTTTGTTGTCTTCAGTCATATTAATTTCTTCAAACATAATATTGTCATACATCCAGTCATCGTTGTTCATCTTAACAAAAAATTTAAAAATAAATGTTCATTAACAAACTACATACAGATTCAATACTCATTAATACATTTCTTCAAAGGACTAATACAAACTCACTAACAAATATATTTTTTGGAGTACAACAAATTATACACACTTCACAAATATATTAATTAAAAAACATTAAAAACCTTTTTAACAAAATTTTTTAAAAAATGGCATACGGATTGGCAATCCGTAAAGGTCATACGGATTATGACAATGCTGGTGTAGAAACGTACCTCCAACGAAGCTCTGACGAACCCAAACCAACCAACCACCATGAATGACGACCACCTCCGCCACCACCGAAACAACAACACCAACCGGAGATGAAAAACCACATCTTAAGAACGAACGAGAATGACATAGCAACAACAATTGAAGAAAAGCGTTGGGTTATCACTTTTAACAAACAGAAAAGCGAAGGGCATTCTTGGAATAAACTACATTTGTTGGGTGTATAAGAAAATGCACTGGTGTAGGAAGCATAACTCAAAGATAGAATAGGTTCTCACGAATAAGATTGTGCCATATGCATCACGAGTTGTACTAAGACTTCAACATTTGTTGTTGCTTTGTTACATATACTCTTGAATTCAAGCATTTGTTACTCACAACATTTGATGTTATTGTTTATATTTGAAACTTGTATTCTTTAATTTAGTCATGGCTCACATTGATGTTAAAAACAACCAAAATACCTTCAATAAATATTCCCAAAATTAAGGGTAAAAGATAATGGGTTGAAAATACATATGCTCAATATGATTTATATGAGCAAAGAATTGACAAGATCAGCCTCCCATACAACCAAGTGCTCCTTTTAGTGCTTCATTAAAGCTAAATCACATAATTTGCTACAAAAATTTGTGCATTTCATTCACAAAATTCATCTCTCATTAGTTGTAACGATATTTTTTTGCATGTCTCTTTCTCCTTTTTAACTTAATTTACTGATCATAATAAAAATATTTACATTAGCATAACGCGTGCGTATATATCTAGTTACAATAAATATTCAAAAAAATGTTGCAGGCAGGACTTACAAAAGCCAAGGATTCGTTTGAAAATCATGATAGGATAGAATATGATACGGTAAATATCATGTCCTATTATAATTAATTTGTTGTTTATTGTGTAAATAATTATCCTATCATATTGCTCTTGTGTATTTCTTATCTTGTTATAAAAAAAAGTATATAAGATATATAATAAATATAATATATTAATTTATATACAAGAGCGGACATATTCAAATAAAAAATAAAATAAAAGTTAATTTTAAAAATCATATTAAATTATTAAATTTTTGTAAGCAGAAAGATTCGAACTCACAATCATTCTTCTTTTTTCTTTTATCACCAAACTAATCTTATAAATCTTATATCATATTTTATCTAATGTGCACCAAACATTAGGTAATATTAGAACTTATCATATTCTTATCTTATCTTGTTTTTATCCTCTCTTTTGTTATTTTATTCTAACCAACAAACCAAACGAATCCTTAAAAATCGTCTACTTAAATATAAGTGATAATCAATGTTTTCAATTCCCCAAAAGTACAATATGAAATGTACAGACAAAAAATATCAAATATGAAAGGATTCAGCATATATAATAAAAATTTGACCAACGACTTGTTCATTTAAAAAAGAAAAATAAATAATTGTATGTCATAAGACTTCATATTACTTGATAAGACCTGTATTCAGAAATACATGACATAGTGACAAACATATACATGCATATACATCAACATTTCCAGTCCAAAACCATAAATTGGTTAAACTAAATCCTTATAGAAGCCACATTAACTACAACAATATGATTCCACTATAAAAAGCTTTATAGAAGCCAACAGCCCCTAATGCATAACCATAACCTCATGCTGGCAAGAAATTCATGTATTTTGGCAACAAAAAAACTCTATTATATCTCTATCACATTTAAATTTTGCTTTAGACTTCACTCACTGTTGGCTGTTGGCTGGCCCTGCTGTGGCCTCTAAAAACATTAGCACGAAGTATTACATGTTCTCTATTGACGAGCTCAAAGATACAAACATTTCCCGGTTGCAGTTTATTTTCTCTTACAAATGTGGTCCAACCAGCAGAGAGCATCATGCTTGAAGCATCGTATCCATTAAATACAATTTTTGCAGGCCACCATTTCTTTCTGAACTTAATCTTTATCACATTCTGTTTCACGTTTGCAAGATAATTTCTGACAAAGGCTATCGGCACATGCTGCATCAAGTCATATATATAACAAAATCAAACAACGTATGAAGCATGACATAAAATATTATCCACACATGCGGATGTTATTTTCTCTTATTTCTGTTAGTAGCTTTTAGTTCATTTTCAATCTTCACATATACCTTTTGCTGATTAATAAAAAAAAAACATAATCTGAATCATTGGAAAAAAAATTGCACCCATTTAGGTGCTTAACCTGTTAACCTTACCGGGCGTCTGGTTGTATTTTTCTTCTCACGAGTTAAAGTGACCTTGAAAAATGGATATTCTGATGAGAACTTGCTGGCTTCTTCAAGAGCTCTGGTTGTTAAGATCTCTGAGTTGAAGTCGCTTTCCAACTGTGAAGATCTTTGACTTGAACTCCCACCTGTCCAATTAGATGAATGATACACCATGCAGCAATTGAAACATCTATTTTTTTTCATTTTCACTAAATTCAGTTTTAGCTTTTGATGGAGTGATCTTTTGGTGAATTTGTTTAAACTTAGAAAAAGTAATTTTAAAATAAGTGTTTTTTATATAAGTGTTTTTTTTAAGAAACATATATGATTTGCTTATTAAAATAAACATATTTTTTTTTTAGTAGAAACAATTTAAACAATCACACTAAAAAACAGAAAAGCTACTTACTTTATTAAAATAAACACTTATTTCAATAAATAAGTTTGAACAAACTGACTTAAAAGCAACCTTAGAAGTAGGATACAAATTACACTTGTTGGATATACAAAGGTACAAAGGTTTAACATGTACCTAGGGGTCACAAAGTGACATTTACATTCAACATCAAGGATTCTATTTTTCCACCAAGATTTATATTAACTACATCTCTTTGAAGAACTATGATTCCAAATCATTACTGTGTAGATAAAATGGAATAATGGATTACCTTGAGAAATGGAGCCACTTGGTAGTACCTCTGCACCTCGAAAGATCGAAACTTTGAAAGCAAGGCCCTGGATCTTCTGGATCATCTCAAAAATACAAACATCCCCCACATTCAAATTGTTTTCGGATGCAAATTTCTGTCACCCCCCATAAATTCTAATTCTAGGAGCAGAATAAATAACAGGCCAAGTTCTCCCATCCAAGATCTCAAGGATGACAATAGAATGTGTTTTTTTCATATATCTTTCTGCAAATTGAGGCGGTATTACCTGGGATATTTTTTTCATAATGGAAAAATTATAAGAACTATGAATTATGTTACTTCTGCAACATCCTTATAAAAGAAGCTAAGTAGCTATTATCATGACAATGCATATATTCAATGAAGCACAAATATTTCTCTTGCTCGAAGTGTCATTGTGTCGAACACGTTTTTGGCATAACACATCCAAACACTTATCCAACACTTTTTATTAAGTGTTTGATTCAATATTTTTCTTGCTTGAACACTTAGGTCGTCACCTTTGCACGAAAAAACATAGAATGTTGGTTTAAAAAATAAATATACCATCAAATTAGATATTTTGTTACATATTATTCATTTCATTTAATTAGAATCTCATTCGTGTGTATATGCGGTGCGGTGTCCTATATTTGAAACATTAACTGTGTCGAAGTGTCTGGTGTTCGTGCTTCATAGCATACATTTAATAGAAGGCTTCCTAGGAAATCTCCATTAATAGAGGATGGTTTCATGACAAGCCTCAAAGAAGGACTCTCAGATCTGAAAGTTGTGGCTTTGTTTAAAGTGGTAGAATGACTAGGCCAGTTTTCATTTTCTTGGAAGGTTGATGAGAAGAAACTGGATTTTTGTCTGGTACTCTTTTGGAATGAAAGTTGATCACCCACAATTTCAATGGAATCATCATCACTAATCTCCACAAGGTTGTCCTTTTCATCAAGAATACCATGGGAATTAGGATAGTCTATTTCGACAGCACTGTTGTCAAATATGAGCACATCAAAATGTGAAGTCCCCTGATACTCAAACAATAGCAAGTGGCCATGATCCAGGGAATAGTATGTGGCAAACTCCTTCCAACCCTTTTGAAACCAAATCTCACCATTGCAAGCTTGAGAAACACCGGGTTTGCCATTCCGTCTCCATATTGTCCAGTTGGGAGCTTCTGCAAAGATTATTCATAAACATAACAGAGAAACATAAACCCCAAAACGTTATGTTATCAATTCAAATATATGAAATAGAGAGGTTTGAATATATATATATATATATATATATTGTGGTATCACAGATCCTCACACACACTGATGCACTCACACAAACACACAACAATTTCTCTGGTAGAATACTTCTGATGTATTTAGATAATGGTCTGCCAAGCCACACATTGGCCTTTTACATGAGATGCTATTTATAAGTAATAGCAAGTGGGAGCAATTTAAAAACATTCATATCTAATAAATTGTCTACTAACGTTAACTTAAAGAAACTTAAAGACATGACTCTTTACTTGAGTAACTCTTCACCTAGGGACATGACTCTTCACATGAGTAACTTCTTCACCTAGGGACATGACTCTTCACATATCTAATTTATTATTATTAAAGTTTAATCCAACAAAATCCCACCATAAACTTTAAATATTTCTTCCGTCTTTCATCCCCAACATCTTCTTACAATTTTCCAGCAGCAATGTCGGCAATGGCTTCGTGAAAACATCTCCGACTTGATCTCGACTTGCCACATGAAGTAACTCCACCTTCTTTCCTTTTACTTGATCTAGGATGAAGTGGAATCTGACGTCGATATGCTTGCTCCTTTCGTGATTGACTGGGTTCTTAGCTAACTCGATTGCTGACTTATTATCTACTTGGATCTCGATTAGACTGTCTTGAACTTGTCCTAGCTTTTCCAACAGACTCCTTAACCAAACTGCATGGCAAACGCACCAGGATGCCGCAACATACTCGGCTTCACAAGTTGATAGAGTCACAATTGGTTCCTTCTTTGACATCCAGGCAAAAGCTGTGTTTCCCATGAAGAAGACATAACCAGCCATGCTCTTCCTACCGTCCACGTCTCCACACCAGTCACTGTCCGAGTAGCCTTTTAACCTATAATTTTCTGACTTCGAGTAGAGAAGTCCTTGAGAGATTGTTCCTTGAATATATCTTAGAATCCTTTTAGCCGCTTTCTAATGAGTAACTCGGCTCTTCCATTAACCGACTTATAATTCCAACACTTAAACACAGATTCGGCCTCGCACATGTTAAATATCTCAAGCATCCCACCAAGTTTCTATAGTGTCTTGGATCAACACATTCTCTTCCATCATACTTTGAAAGTTTTGAATCGGGTTCCATAGGAGTTGAAACCGGGTTACAATTCGACATCTTAAACCTTTTCAATATTCCCTTAGCATAAGTATCCTGCCGGTTTTGTCCTGTCTGACTTCCAAACCGAGAAAGTATCTCATTAGGCCAAGATCAGTCATTTCGAATTCCTTTGACATTCTTTTCTTGAACTCTTATGTCATTTCTTCACTGTTCCCCACAAAGATAAAGTCATCAACATATAAAGCTACAAGCAACAAATCATCTCAGTTTTTGTTAACATAGAGGGCATGCTCATAAGGACACTGTTCAAAACCATCCTCCTTGAAGTATGCATCAATGCGAGTATTCCAAGCCCTCGGTGCCTGTTTTAGTCCATACAAAGCTTTCTTCAATCTTAACACTTTCTTTTCTTCTCCGGCTTTCAAGTATCCTGGGGGTTGTTCGAGATACACTTCCTCTTCAAGTACACCATTCAGAAATGTTGACTTGACATCCATGTGGTAAATCAGCCATCCAAACTGCGCTGCTTGCGAGATCAATAGTCTGATTGTCTCCATTCTTGCAACGGGTGCGAACACTTCATCATAGTCTATTCCTGCCTTTTGTTTGTATCCCTTAGCTACCGGTCGGGCTTTATATCGTTCTACCTCTCCCTCAGTATTCATCTTTTTCTTATAAACCCATTTAACTCAATGGGCTGACTTCCTTTTGGCAGCTCGATCAACTCCTAAGTATCATTCTGTTCAATGGCCTTGATTTCTTCATTCATGGCGGTTTGCCATTTTTCATCTCGGGTTGCCTCTTCGAATGTTATTTCTTCAGAATCTGTCACAAACAAATAAGGTGAGCTTCATTAGTTGAATCATATAGGTCTTGCAAACTCCTCATTCGAGGTTGTCTCATCTCGTCTTCATCAGATGTCTCACTTCTTGCCGAGATCCAACTTGGTGATCCGCCTTCCTTCTCTTCTTGTTGAGTAAACGTCTGTCCGGGATCTAAGATGACCTCGGATGAAGTGCTCCAGTTCCATTCATCTTCTTCATTAACTTTCACATCTCGGCTTATTATTACTTTCTTGGTGCCGGGATTCAACAACTTGTATCCCTTTGTCTTTTCATTATATCCAATGAAAATAAATTTCTTGCTCTTGTCTTCCAACTTGGTTCTTTGATGATCAGGGACATGTGTATAAGCAATACTTCCGAAGACTCTGAAATGGCCTACTGATGGCTTCTGACCCGTCCATGCTTCCTGTGGGGTTTTTCCATTCAGACTGGAATGCAGACAGCGATTATGCACATATACAGCACACAGTACGGCCTCCCCCCAAAACTCCTTAGGCATTTTCTTCATTTTTAACATTGATCTTACCATGTCAAGAATGGTACGATTTTTCCTCTCAGCTACTCCATTTTGTTATGGTGAGTATGGTGCAGTTAAGAACCTTCTTATCCCATGCTCCTCACAATACCTTTTAAATGCAATTGATGTGTACTCCCCAACTCGGTCAAAACGGATCAAATTAATTCGCCTTCCAGTTGCGTTTTCTATCATCATCTTAAAACTCTTGAATACTTCAAGCACTTTGGATTTTTCTTCCAGCAAATACACCCAAGTTTTACGACTAAAATCGTCTATAAACGAGACAAAATACCTTTTTCCACTGAAAGACCCAGGAGAGATGGGTCCACACAAGTCGGTATGAATTAGTTCTAGTGGTTGTTGAGATTTGTATTTGGCCATCTTTTGAAATGGACTCCTAGCATGCTTGCTTAGCACACATTCTTCACAAAATCTCTTTTCACAGTTCAAACTCGGCAACCCATCCACCATTTTCTTGTTCATCATCTCGGCCAGGCCTCCATAGTGAAGATGCCCAAACCGGCGATGCCATAAGGACACTTCATCACTCATCTTGGTTTGCAAACAACCAACCTGCACACTCCTCAACATTAGTTTGAACATTCTATTTTTCTCCATCTGAACTCGAACTATCAAACGTCCTTGTTTATCCTTCAAGAGGAGAACTCGGTCTGTCATGAAAACCATGTAGCCATTCTCCATCAGTTGTCCCACACTAAGAATATTACTTTTTAGATCAGGCACGTAATAGACATCTCGGATGCGCCCAATTCGTCCATCTTTCTGCAAGAAACAAATCGTACCTCGACCTTTGACATCAACCTTTGAAGCATCTCCAAACGAAACATGTCCGGCTTCTATTTGTCTCAGATTACTGAACAAATGCTTATGCCCACACATATGATTTCTTGCACCAGTGTCTAGATACCATTCCATCTCGGATCCCTGGTTGACTTCACTTCTAGTCATCATCAGAATTCCTCCATCTCTTACTTCTCCTTCTGTAACAAGGTTTGAAGTTTCATTTCTTCTTTCATCTCGACAATCCTTCGCAAAATGTCCGACTCAACCATAGTTGTAACATCTGTCTGAGTTGCAATCTCTCGAGTAATGTCCATACTTTCCGCATTTAAAACATTCTACATTCAATTGATTTGAATGTCAGCCTCTTCCACGACCTCGGCCTCGCCAATTCTGCCGACTTGATTCATCCTGCTCCTTATTCCTTCCTTCTTGACCTCGGCCTCTACCACCTCGGTCATGTCCACGTCCACCTCGGCCATGACCTCTATCTTGGAAATTGAGACTAGAGCGCTTTCTCGTCTTTGATTGAAGCTTTTGTCTGGAGTGCTTGCTCCAATGACTCTTCTTTCTTCTTTTTCTTTCTTTGTTCATGTGCCTCCAAGGAACCAGCAAGTTCGTCAATGGTGAGCGTTGCTAGGTCCTTTGACTTGTCAATAGCACATACAAGATTCTCGAAGTCGTCAGTGAGAGACCTCAGAATTTTCTCCACTACTCTGGCATCGGACAACACCTCTCCATTTCTGTTTAGTTGATTTACCACGGTCTGGACCCGGGTGATGAAATCGGATACCCCTTCTCCTTCCTTCATTTTCATTCCTTCCAACTCTCCACGGAGAGTTTAAAGTCGAACCTATCTAACTTGATCAGCTCCCTTGTAGACATTTGCAAGAATGTCCCACACCTCTTTTGAAGTTCTTGCACCAGTGATCTTCTCAAACCCGGAATCATCAACAGCCCAGAATAACATGTACAATGCCCCTTTGTCTTTCAACCTCATCTCCTTCAATGTCTTGTTCTGCACCACCGTATATCCTACTGTGGATGTTGGTTCCTCGAAACCACCATGGACAACCTCCCAACTATCATGGGCTCCCAAAAGAGCTTTCATTTGGATACTCCAGTTTTTGTAATTAGCCTTTGTAAGGCGGGGTAGTGACAAACTACTACTTGACCCACTCTCCATTTTCTCAAGCTTTGATACCAATTTGTGGTTTCACAGGTCCTCACACACACTGGTGCACTCACACAAACACACAACAATTTCTCTGGTAGAATACTTCTGATGTATTTAGATAATGGTCTGCCAAGCCACACATTGGCCTTTTACATGAGATGCTATTTATAAGTAATAGCAAGTGGGAGCAATTTAAAAACATTCATATCTAATAAATTGTCTACTAATGTAAACTTAAAAGAACTTAAAGACATGAATCTTTACTTGAGTAACTCTTCACATGAGTAACTTCTTCACCTAGGGACATGACTATTCACATGAGTAACTTCTTCACCTAGGGACATGACTCTTCACATGAGTAACTTCTTCACTTAGGGACATGACTCTTCACATATCTAATTTATTACTATTAAAGTTTAATCCAACATATATTGCATGCAGTGATAATGTAGTGGCAGTTTCAAATTGGATTTTTACACGTTAGAATACTTGCAATAATCATCAACAGATAGTTAAGTTGGTCAAGTATATTTTTTGGTCATGTAAAGTTTCAGATTTTTAAACTATTTTGCTCATTTTTAACTTCTTATGGTATTTTTAGAAGAAAAGGACAACCTCTGAATGATGATGAGATTACTTTTCATCAGTAAAGTTACAACTTTGTCTTTTTTTTCCTTGTTTATTTTTCGTCATCAAGATCAGTTCCCAAAGTTAGAAATGAACAAAATAGTTTTAAAATGGGCAAGAAAAGAGGAAACTTTTTAACTCCCGTGAAGTGATATTGATGTCAAAAAATAAACAAGAAAAAAAGGACTATAAAGACTAAAACTAATAAAAATCTAAAATTTTATAGATACCAAAATCATAATCCTGGTTAGCTATGCAGAGTCATTTGAGTGGCCAACTATGTATGGTGCTAAAGATGAACAATATCAAGTTTATGCACTGAAACGAGAAGTATGAAAGAAATGATATATGCTTACAAGTTACAAGAAGTATTCCATGTTCAAGACTTGTTCTGAGGATACCCTTAAGGACCTAGACCTAAAAATCTAAGGTTTATAGAAACCAATCATAATCCTAGTGTGATTTGAGGAGAGAACTATATATGGTGGTACAGATGAACAATATTAATTATCAAGTTCACTCATAAATAGTATCAAAGAAAGAAATAATGCTTACAAGTAATCCACCATGTTGAAGACTTGTTCTTGGTTTAATCTTGTAGCAATGAACTGCAGTGGGCAAAGGATGGTTGAGGGGAAGTCATATTGATATCAGATCTGAGATGGTCAATAAGAAACAAAGTTATTTGTTGTTTTTGTTTTCTTTTGTTTTTAGTGAAAAAGTTGCTGTTAGCTTGAGATGATTTCATGAAACGTTTTTGAGTTCAAGAATTAAATGTCACGTACACAACTTCAAAATTTATGACAAGACAATCAACTCAAGTTAAAGGTAGAAACAAAGAAAGGAAACTAGAGAAGGAAACAAACAAGGCTAAAGCTAGGCATGAATCCTATTCCTATGTTAGTATTGTGACAGGGTGTTTTCTCTTTGGTGTCTGCCATTTACCATTTTAGTGATAAGAATTTGCTAACAAAGTGATAGACACTGGACAGGCCGAAAATGGAAGAAAACAATTTATTCAATCTTGGAGAAAAGCTCTCCAGCTGTTACAAGTGATCTTCGAGGTCACTAACATCCTAATACTCAATGGGTACCCTATTCAATTTGTGCCTTTGTATTTAAAGCTTTCTCTAAACTATTATAACTAACTAACAATTAGTTATACTAATTACAACTGTCAAATAGCTAATTAAACCCTCATACTATACATTTTCCCCCACCTATTACTCCTATCAATACCCTCCTCTTCAAGCTGGACCTTGTGCTCAAGGTCTAAGTGAGGAAAAACCTTCTTCAACTCTTCAGCTTCCTCCCAACTGTTCTCATGTTGTGGTAACCCTTTCCATTTGACCAAAACCTCCTTTTTTCCATCTGCTGCGACCCTGTGTTGCACCACCTTCTCTGGCTGTAACTGCAGCTCCAAATTTTCAGTCAACTCTACAGGCAATGGCTGTGAAAAACTAGTAGCTTTCATAGATTTCTTGAGTGAAGAAACATGAAAGACAGGATGAATCTTGTTGCCCTCTGGTAGCTCCAACTAATAAGCAAATTCTCCATTTCTTTTTATGACCTTATAAGGTCCATAAAACCTAGGACTCAATTTCTCATTAAGTTTCTTAGCCAAGGACTTCATCCTATAAGGTTGTATCTTCAAAAATACCCAATCTCCCTCTTGAAAACTCACTTCCCTCCTTTGATCTTGAGCCTTCAACAATTTACTCCTTAAATCTTATAGTAAACTATCTCTGTTGTCATACAGCTGATTAATTTCCTCCAGCTTAGAGGGAATATCAGCCCCCTTGATTAATAAAGGTGGCAGCTGACCATATAAAGCTTGGAAAGGGGACATCTTGGTCCAAATATTAAAATTGATATTAAACCAAAATTCAGCCCAAAATAAATGGTTTGGCCATTACTTGGGTTTGCTGCCAGTCAAGTACCTCAAATAAACTTCTAAGCATCTATTAGCCACTTCAGATTGACCATCTGTCTGTGAGTGATATCCAGTACTCATTCTCAATTGAGTGCCAGCCCTCCTAAACAATTCCCTCCAAACCACTTCCAGAAGCATCAGTTTCTAAGATAAATTTCTTTGAAAAATCTGGTACTCCTAAAATAGGTCGTTGTTGCATTACTGCCTTCAGCTTCTCAAAAGCTTTGAGTGACTCCTCCTCCCACACAAAAGCATTCATTTTTAACATCATTCAAAGGTTGAGCCATTTTTCCATACCCTTTTACAAATCTTCTATAATATCCAGTCAGCCCTAAAAAACCCTTTAACCCCTTGACATCTTTAGCTACAGGCCACCTAGCCATAACTACCAGTTTATTGGGATCAGCTTCTACATCTCCAGCTGAAATTATATGTCCCAAATATTCTAAAGCTTGCTGTCCAAAATTACATTTTTTTTATTTACATACAACTCTTATTGCTGTAAAACCTGAAGCATTGCTTTTAAATGCATGGTATGTTCCTCCAAACTACCACTGTAAATCAAAATATCATGAAAGAACACCAAAGCAGACTGTCTCAAGAAAGGTCTAAGTACCTCATTCACGAGTGCTTGAAAGTTTGAAGGTGCATTGGTTAGCCCAAAAGGCATCACCAAGAACTCATAGTGGCCCTCATGAGTTCTGAAAGCTGTCTTGTGGACATCCTCTGCATTCATTCTGATTTGATGGTATCCTGCCCTCAAATCCAGCTTTGAAAACCATGCAACCCCTCCAATCTCATCCAACAATTCTTCAATAATAGGCATAAGGAATTTGTCAGCCACAGTAATTTTGTTAAGGGCCCTATAGTCTACACAAGACCTCCAACTCTCATCTTTTTTCTTTACTAAAATTACAGGGCTAGCAAAAGGACTGATGCTAGCTCTGATAATTCCAACAGACAGCATATCTCCCACCAACTTCTCAATCTCACTTTTCTGATAGTGAGGGTATTTGTAAGACCTTAAATTGGGAATATTGCTTCTAGGTTGCAAATTAATTGCATGATCCCTTTCTCTGAAAGGTGGCAACCCCTGAAGTTCCTTAAAAACCTCGTCAAACTGTTGTAATAATTGCATTAGTGTTGCAGGGACTATTTCTGACTTCTCCTTCCCTTCTGTAACGTCTCCTTTTACTCTCCTGTGCTTGATTGATTTTAGAAGAAATCTCGTGTCCACTTTGTATTAGAATTATCTGAGTTATAAATTTTAGTAAACAAATTCTTTTCTTCTTGCTTTAATTTGATGATTTCTTCATTACATAAAAGATTTTCCTCACCGCGGTTCATACAAAGACAATCTTTCAATACAAAATATAATACAGTCCATATTACATGCCTATTAATAAATAGTCCAAATACATAACATATCATAAGCCACAAAACAAAAGTCACAACATCCTTATCACATCTTCATCTCACATCCATGCATATCCTCAACTCGTCATCCATGCTCAGCTACTACTGTTCATCTGCTCGCCCAAATAAATTGGGGTCATCACAGGTGTCAACCACAGACACAAAAGACAGGGTAAGTTTATGACAAACATAGTTTGAATAAAAACATAGATGAAAGAATATATATTCACATGATCATAATATTATTTATAAAATAAGAGACATTCAGGATTCACACCTTATTCCAATCACATCATCTATACTGCACGCAATTCAAGTCATATCAACTATACAACCACAGATATACAACATAATCATCAAGTAATGCAGATTCTTCTTCTAGGCCAAATATAAGATAACACGGTCTTAAGCCCCCGCCAGGCTTAAATATAAAATAACACGGTCTTATGCCCCCGCCAGGCTTAAATATAAAATAACACGGTCTTATGCCCCCGCCAGGCTTAAAATAAAAGAACACGAACTTATGCCCCCGCCAGGCTTAAATAGAAAATAACACGGATTTATGCCCCCGCCAGGCAAAATATAAAATAACACGGTCTTATGCCCCCGCCAGGCTTAAATATAAAATAACACGGTCTTATGCCCCCGCCAGGCTTAAATAGAAAATAACACGGACTTATGCCCCCGCCAGGCTTAAATAGAAAGTTTGATGGACACACTCAACAACATATGTCTCCAACCATTTCTTCCAACATCACAACACTTAAACCATCTTTGTCTTCTTTGAATCCTTCTTCTTTGAATCCTTCTTACCAAAACCAAGCTATGGCTGTGAACTCTATTAAAGGTAGAAAGTCTTCCCAGTTTTCCTTATGTTCTAAAACACAAGCTCTCAATAAATCTTCTAAAGACTAAATAGTTCTTTCAGTTTGTCCATCAGTTTGGGGATGGTAAGCCGAACTTAATTTTAATTTGGTTCCTAAAGCTTTATGCAAACTATCCCAAAATCTTGATGTACATCTAGGATCCCTATCAGATACAATACTAGAAGGAACTCCATGCAATCTTACTATTTCTCTTATATACAAATTTGTCAATTTTTCTAAAGAATACCGAAGGTTAATGGGAATAAAATAAGTAGATTTTGTTAATCGATCTACTATAACCCATATAGAATCAAAACCTTTAGAACTTTTTGGTAAAGAGGTAACAAAATCCATTGATATACTATCTCATTTCCATTGGGGTATTTCTAAAGATTGCAGCATACCAGAAGGTTTTTGATGTTCTATTTTGGATTTCTGACAAACTAAACAAGAATATACATATTCACTTATCTTCTTCTTCATTTTTGGCCACCAAAACGAAACTTTTAAATCTTGATACATTTTAGTGGCTCCGGGATGGATACTTAACTTACTTTTGTGTACTTCTTCCAAAATCATTTTCTTAAGTTCAGGATCATTGGGGACACAAATTCTTCCTTGTAACCGTAATATACCATCCGTTCCTATTTTAAATTCACTTCTTCCTCCATTTTCTATATTTTCAAATATAGTTCTCAAGAAAGGATCAGATCTTTGCCTATTGCCTATCTCTTTCAAAAATTCATTAGAAACTTGCAAAGCTCCCAATTTAACAGTTACAGGTGTAGTTTCACACATCAAACTAAGATCTCTAAATTGTTCCAACAAATCCATTTCTCTAATCATCATTGCAGATATCATCAAAGATTTCCTACTTAAAGCATCTACCACTACATTGGCTTTTCCAGGATGGTAATTAAGTTCAAAATCATAATCCTTCAAAAGTTCTATCCATCTTCTTTGTCTCATGTTTAATTCCTTTTGACTAAACAAATATTTCAAACTCTTATGGTCACTAAAAACCTCAAAATGTGAACCATATAAATAGTCTCTCTAAATTTTTAATACAAACACTATAGTTGTTGATTCTAAATCATAGGTAGGATAATTTCTTTCATGGGGTTTTAATTGCCTAGATGCATAGGCCACTACCTTTCCATCTTGCATCAAAACTCCCCCTAAGCCCATTTTAGATGCGTCACAATATACTACAAAAGGTTTTTCTAAGTTGGGTAAAACTAACACAGGGGATGTAGTAACTTATTTTTGAGAGTTTGAAAACTTTCCTCACACTGTATATTCCATACAAAGGCTTGACCTTTCTTAGTTAAGGTAGTTAAGGGTAAAGCTATTTTAGAAAAATCCTGAATAAATCTTCTATAATATCCTGCTAATACTAAGAAACTTTTGATTTCTGTAACTGACTTAGGTCGTTCCCATTCCAATACAGCTTGTACTTTAGAAGGATCTACTGAAATTCCTCCTTTAGATATTTCATGACCTAAGAAGTTCACTTTTTCTAACCAGAAATCATATTTAGACATTTTAGCATAAAGTTGTCGATCCTTTAGAGTTTGCAAAACAATCTTCAAATGTTCAGAATGTTCCTCTCTAGTTCTAGAATATACTAAAATGTCATCAATAAATACTACCACAAATTTATCAAGATAAGGATGAAAAACTCTATTCATATAGTCCATAAATATAGCTGGGGCATTAGTCACACCAAAAGGCATAACTAAATACTCATAATGACCATAACAGGTACTAAAAGCAGTTTTAGGAATATCTTCAGATTTTACTCGAATTTGATGGTACCCTGATCTAAGATCAATTTTACTACAAACACAAGCTCCTACTAATTGATCCATAAGATCATCTATTCTAGGCAAATGATATTTATTCTTAATCGTTACTTTATTTAACTGACGATAATCTACACACATTCTCATAGAGCCATCTTTTTTCTTAACTAATAATATTGGGGCTCCCCATGGTGATACACTTGGTCTCACAAATTGTTTACTCAACAGTTCCTTTATTTGTTTTTTCACTTCAGCTAGTTCTACGGGAGACATCCTATAGGGTGCTATGGAAATAGGTCTAGTTCCAGGAATTAAATCTATGGAAAATTCAACTTCGCTTTCGGGAGGTAAACTATTTATTTCTTGGAATATTTCAGGAAATTCTTTTACTACAGGCAAATCTTTTCCATCAGAATCGGTTTTAGGTTTAGAGTAAGTTGTAATCATGTATATTTGAACATCATTCTTTTTCATTATCCTAAGGACTTTGTTAGGAGAGACAATCTGCATATCCTTACTGACTTGAGGACTTCCAAAAACTATAGTTTTATCAAAACAATTTAACATAACATGATTGGATGATAACCAATCTATACCAAGTATAACATCAATTTGTTGCAAAGGTAAACAGATCAAATCAACAGAAAACATTTTATCATCAATTTCTAATTGACAATTTAAACAAATTTCAGAAGTGACAACTGATTTACTGGTAGGGGTCGTGACTGTCAAAGTGAGATTTAAAGAAGATATGGGAAGTATTAGATTATGAACACATGTGTAGGAGATGAAAGAATGAGTAGCTCCTGAATCAAATAATACGTTTAAAGGAATTTTACTTATGAAACACTTACCTTGGATTAAATCTTCAGATTGAGAAGTCTCGGCTCCACTGAGAGCAAATACTCTTCCTGTGGCTTTTGGTTTCTCTAGGGGATGGCTTTGACTCCCTTCTTCTTTCTTTTTGCGGTTCATAGGACAATTTATTGAAAGATGCCCTTTCTTGTTGCACACAAAACACGTTGAAAAACAAAGGAACACTTCAAAACAACCAAGAGGGGGGGTGAATTGGTTGAACCTTGGCCAATAAAAATTTTAAAATCAGAGTTACCACAGGATCTTTATCACTTTCAAAATTGTTTCAACACCAAGATTTAATATTCAATCAACTACCTTTCCAAGAACAATAGAAAACAGAGTATAACTTTTTGTGCAATGAAATTGATTCACAAACAAAACAATTTAGAGATTTAACAAATGAGAATAGAGAATAGCCACAGATTTTTATACTGGTTCACCTCAAACCCTATGAGGCTACATCCAGTTCTTCTACTCAACACTAGAGTAGAGTTCCACTATTGAAAAAAATCTTACAAGCAATTTTACAAGCCTCTCTTTATCAACCTTAGATAAAGTTCAGAAGTCTAAAACCTTTTAGACCCTTAGAGACCAAAACCCACACTGAGAAACACTACTCAGCTGTTCTTAGAGAAACACTATCTCTATACTTGCAAGAAACCTATTTACAATAGACTATTCAAAAAAACTAAAAGAACAGTTTTACACCTTCAAAGACAAGGAAAGATATCACCTGATAATCTAAGAATGCATGCTCATGAATGAATCAACTGATTGAATTACAGATTATCAACTCAATGCATTCCTTTCCTATGCTTTGAATGAACAATGATTCTTCACCTTCTTGATTCAACAACCCAAATGAATTTTTGAAGACTCAATGTGTTTAGAACTCAGAGAATGTCACCAATGAAAGCTCAGAACGTTTGTGAATGCTTAGAACTTGAAAAATTCAAAAAGGCACGAAGTTTCAAACCTCAGTCAAGAGGTTCCTTTTATAACAGAATTCTTTAACTGAAAATAATCGATTAAACTCGCTCCAGTAATCGATTATTTTGCATAGGTAATCGATTAAATCAAGATAGTAATCTATTAAAATGTTCATTGCAATTCCAGAATTCCAAAAACGAACCATTTAATCGATTATTCCGATACGTAATCGATTAAGACAGAGAATTCTATTTCTGATAAAAACGCCTAAGTAATCGATTAATCCGTGATGTAATCGATTACAATGTTCATAAATTGTTTTCTCAAGGCAGGAAGAACAAAATAATCGATTCCATTAGCCTTGTAATCGATTACTTCAGTAAGGCTTCATTTTTCCAAAAACTTAGCTTATTAAAACCTTTCATGTGACTTTTCTTTAATTACTTCTTTTAATCTAACAAT
>PYAF01000767.1:66182-87826 GCA_007407185.1 Glycine tomentella
GAACAAAATAATCGATTCCATTAGCCTTGTAATCGATTACTTCAGTAAGGCTTCATTTTTCCAAAAACTTAGCTTATTAAAACCTTTCATGTGACTTTTCTTTAATTACTTCTTTTAATCTAACAATCCTAGATAAATGAATGATGCATGATATGCACAAATGGATTATCAGATCATATACTTCCTTTTACATTAATCAAATTGTCTTCAAGCTTTCCATGAAACTTTTCCTTTGAACATGTTGAAAGCACAAAATCTTGAAGCTTTGATCTTTGTTCATTGATGCTTGGCTTCACTTGAATCAACACACGTAGGGTCTGGATCTGAACATGTAGAAGCAAAATGTCCAGCTTTTCCTCACTTAAAACATCTTATAGGAAAGGATGAAAAGACTTGATTGACTGGGCTCTAGGATTTGCAACATACAAACGACGCTTATTATAGGGTTTTCCTAGATTTGAGCGGTGTTGATTTGAGGGGGAGCTACTTGAAGATTGAAGCCATGTGAAGACTTGGAAATGTTTTGACTTTCAACATGCTTGAAGGCTTGAAGAGAAGATTGTGATTAAATGTAAAAGGAAAGAAAGACTTCTGTTGATCCAAGTCTCTGCATGCATACCATTTATATTCATTTAAGCATTACATCTCAAAGGCTTTAAGTAATTGTTTTGGAACTTAAAAAGAAGCAAGTGTTTTGGAAAAATAGCATTAAGCTGCTTTAATCGATTAATACATTCAAAGAATCAATTACATTGTTCTTCAAGCTTTCTGGAAAATTATCAAGAACAATTTAATCGATTACATCATCGGATTAGTCGATTATTTCAAACTTAGTATACATATGATTTGGCTGAGTGACTGGTTTAATCGATTATCATTGAATTGTAATCGATTACATGCCTATTTGGAAAAAGTGGTCACGCTGCCTTAATCGATTACCACTTAGCGTAATCGATTATTTAGTTCATTTCATGTTTTGCACTTAGTCTGCCTTAATCGATTACCATGTGTTGTAATCGATTACATTACACAAACATGATTTTTGCAAAGCCTGTCTTAATCGATTACCAATTATTGTAATTGATTACTCAGCACAAACTGATTTTTCATACCTCCTGGAGTAATCGATTATACGTCGGGATAATCGATTAAATGACTCGTTGCTGTAACCCAGATCTTGCTATGAACGATTTAATTGATTACAAGAGCATGTGTAATCGATTACATATGCTAAACAATCGATTACTGGAGCACTTTTAATCGATTATTTCAGTTACAATTTTTAGTATAAATAGAACTCGTGCCTTGTCTGATTAAGAGAATGAAGTAGAACTTGAATTTTCGAGCACTGAGCATTCTAAAAGCTTTCTAAGCATTCACAAAGGATTTCTTCTGGGTTCTAAAAGTCTTGCTTCCATTCAAACAAAAATGGGTCATTAGAATTTAGTGAAGCAAAGACAATTCTTTACAAAGTTTAACGAAAAGTTGTTCTGCATATTGTTTCTACATTCAACCTATTTTTTCCATTCATATGCATATCATTCTTGGATCATCAGGTGAATTCTTTCCTTACTTTTTGTTGTTGTAAAGTTTCTGATTGAATCTTTGTATGTGAAGTTCTATTGTAATTGGGTTTTTCTTGCAAGGTTAGAGATAGTGTTTCTCTAAAGACAGTTGAGTAGTGTTCTCAGTGTGGGTGTGACTTCTAAGGGTCTAATAGGGTTTTAGACCTCTGAACTTTATCTAGGGTTGATAAAGAGAAGCTTGTAATTGCTTGTAAGAATAATATTTGCAATAGTGGAACTCTACTCTAGTGTTGAGTAGAAAAAACTGGATGTAGCCTCATAGTGTTTGAGGTGAACCAGTATAAATCTTGTATGTTCTTTCATTTTCTGCATATTTGATTATTCTCTTTGTGAATTCTGTTTTTACATGTTGTTTCTTGAGGCATTACAAGTCTTGGATTGATCTTGGATAAAGATTCTTGATTGTTTTTGTGATAAAGATCCAAAGGGCAAAGAAACTCTGATTTTGTTCATCAAGTAATTTTTAAATTACCAAGGCTAACCAATTCACCCCCCCCCTCTTGGTTAAGTGTGATGTGTTCCTTATTTTACAAGCGGTACTTTATTCTATTCTGAATAGGCCCTACATTCTTATAATGGGAGGCCTTAGCTCGAGAGTCCTCATCATAAATTCTGCACATGTTAACTAACTGAGGAAACTGACGTACTCCTTGGTAATTCACGACTTGCTTTATCTCAGGTCTCAGTCCATTTAGAAACTTGACACACTTTGAGCTTTCTCCTTCTACACCTTGGTAGTGAGGGAAATATCTTACTAATTTTTCAAATTTGACTGCATATTCTGCTACAGTCATATTTCCTTGTTTTAATTCCAGAAACTCCATTTCTTTCTTATTTCTAATATCCTCGGGTAAATATTTTTCTAAAAAGACCGTTTTGAAAATTTCCCAAGTTATTGGTTGGGTTTCAGCTTCTAATCGCAATTGGATGTTTTCCCACCAAAACTCTGCTTCCCCTGCTAACATATAAGTACCAAAAAGTACCTTTCTGTCAGCAGGACAGGCCATTACTCGAAAAATTTTCTCTATTTCCCTTAGCCATGATTGGGCACCATCGGGATCATATCCTCCCTTGAAAGTTGGTGGATGGTTCCTTTGAAAACTTTCTAACTCTTGATATTCGGCGTTCACATTTCTTTGTTGAGTTCCCATTGCTTGTGCTAAAGCGTGTAATGCGTCGGCTATAGCACGATCATTTCTACCCTCCATATCCTTTTACTTGTATACAAAAACAACGTAATTTTCAAATTAATAGATTAGAATATAGTAAAAAAAAATAATACGATCAAACCACTTTTACAATACCCTTATATATATATATATATATATATATATATATATCTAAATAGTTGGTACATAACATTATTACTACACTTCTACTAACAAAGTTGTTTCTAGGTATGCTACTCACGAGTCCATAGTATGCTACTACCTTTTCTACTAGTCACTACTTTACACACATATCATTTATATTATTTTACATATCTCACGGATTAATTTACATGTCCCACTTATCACTTATACTACTTCTACTTCTCATTCTTTATTTCTTATATTATTTAGAAATTCTAACCTACTTCTTCGTTATCATAGTATTCTTCGTAGCGATAGGTTGAAGCATTAGCTGGTTTCTCGGTTCCATAATATATAATATATTCTATTACACGATACACTTTCCTATCATTAGTCCATGGTACGACCGTGGTGTCATGATCCTCCTTGGTGATCAAGGGCTCGTACGGAGTGGGGTTGGCTCGGTATTTTACTAATGTCACATAGGTAGTGGTTTGATTTTCTTGAGATATTTCTTGGTAGTTTTGAACATCAAGCAAGAAGAAGGTCTTAGTATGGGTTTCCATTTTCTTGAATAATCACCACAGGTAAGTTCTTATTCCTTTTTCTTTAAAAAAATTATTTATGAAAATTAAATCCATAACAATATTCATAACAAATGTCACAGAGAACACAATATCATGCAGAAGACACAGCATACACATAGAAACACATCACACATAAAAACACAGCACACATAAAAACACAGCAAGCACATAGAGACATAGCAAACACACAGTCCTAAGAAACAGACCATGCTCTGATACCACTATTGAAATGACTCATTTTTTCTTCACTTTTTACCCTTTTACGTAAAGAAATTATATTATTCTATATATATATATATATATTTTTTTTTTCTTCTCCTAAATTAATTTTAAACGAATTTTTTTTATCATTAACATTTTTAAGTTCAAAACAAAACAAAATAATATACAGTCCAAGATACAGTCTAACATAATATAGTCCAAGATACAAGCCAACAGACTGATCCAAAGTCTAGTACAAATTACATATTATCAGAATAAACACAAGAAACAAAATATAAGCAATCCAAACTTCCTCATCCCATCTTCTTCATAACCGTCCATTGCTTATGCTTCACTGTTCCTCTGCTCGCCCAAACAAATTGGGGTCATCACAGGTGTCAACCACAGATACAAAACAGGGTAAGTTTATGATAAATATAACTTAAATAAAAGAATATATCCATTAATAACCACAATAACATTCATAAAACAAGATACATGGTAGATGTATGATTCTTTATTTAGATGATGCATGTTTTCTCAAATTCTCATTCAAAATTCTCATCTTATGGTACCATAGTCAAGATAGCTTAACTCTTTCTCTGAAATGGATCGAACAGTCAGGGTAGGTCAGTGTTGCAATAGGACTCACACCCATACTACATGTGATCATCATGGGTAGGTGATCTCCCCACTGCCACTACCCCTCAGCTTAGACACCCTTTGTCTAAACGCTCGTCTCAATTCTAGCTATCTGACATACCTCCTCTTGAGATAAATAACACGGACTAGCCCCCGCCAGGCATATACAGATGGAATATGCATGAAGGAATTTCTTTTTATCTCATATTTATTCTTCATTATTACTTTTCACTTTATATTTCATATGCTTAAATTTTCATCATGGAACTAACACAGAGTTCAACAACATGTAAAACTTCTTCCACTGATCACATAAAACATTATAAAAGCACTCAAGCATACAACCATAGTTCAATTCCATAAATTTCTCAAGGATAAGTCATAATACATCAAACTCATAAACTTTAATGAAACATTCCATTATGTTATTATAAAACAAATCAATTATTTCCTTAAATATAGTCATAATACATAAAATTTAAGTTACTTAATCATTCATCCATGTAGCTAGATTCAAGTTATTTATTTCAACAATTATTCCTTAAGCTAATTTCAAGTTACTCATCCAAATAATCATTCATTATACAAACTTTATTTCTTTGAAGCATTTTATCGAACACATGGTAAGCAAACAAAGCTTAATTCTTTATGAAAATAAATGAGAATTTTAGCATAATTAATATCCAAACCATATTTATCATAAAGCTTCCCCCATACCTTGCTTTCTTCTTAAAATTTGATAACCTTCCTCCTAATACTCCTAGCTTTCCACGTGAGGTATCAAAGTGGTAAGGCTTAAGTTTGCTTTTATTCTTTTGAAAATGAAAGTGAAAAGGATGTAGAATGAAAAGGAAGGATGAAAGGAATGGAAGTTGCACATGAACTTGCTTCCAAAAGCTTTTTAATTTTCGGTCCCCACACTACTAAAAAAAGCTCTTTTTACGACGGTGATTTAAAGTCGGTTGATCAAGAACCATCTTAGAAAGAAACGCGGTGGCATTTTTGTAAATAAATATCATAATTCTAAGACAGTTCTGAAAAAATCGTCTTAGAAACTACCATTCTAGGACAGGTTTTAGAAGACCGTCTTTGAAAGCTGTAATTCAAGATGGTTTTTAGAAAACCGTCTTAGATGGTTTTGCGTTTTTTTTTTAAATATCTCCCTTGACATTATTACCCTCAACGCTCTACTCCCTCTTTAGGGTTTTCAAGAAGTGGCAAGAGTGCCTCCCCACACTATGGACTCTCTCCTCCGCCATGGCTATCGTCAGAGGCCAGGTGTATGTGTATGTGAAAGATGGTTATGGCTTCGTGGAAGAAGCTGGTGGTGGTGTTGTTGATATTTCTCAGCACTTGTAGAGCACAGGAGGAACAGAGCTCGACCCCGGTGTTCTTGATCTTTCTCTAGCTCGCGACCCTAGCTCCCACTCTCTTGCTCGTGACTCTCTCTCACTCTCGCTCGATGCTGGTTCCGCTTGCAACCCTTGCTAACGGTGGTTCAGAGCAATCTCTCTCTCACGCACGGTAGTCATAACAGGTTCATCTCTCTTCCCATCTCAGAGATCAATAATTTGTGTTTCGTTTTTTCATTGATTGTTGTTTCAATTTTGATTTTATTGATTTATATTTTGTTTTCTATTTCATTGTTTTTTTTTTCACTGATTGATTTCTTAGTGGGTGTGGATTTGGATGAATTAGGGGTCGAGCTAGGTGGTGCGCACCATGTATTTGTGAATATGCATGAAAGGGAAAGAGAGAAATATACTTGATTTGATTTTTTGAAATTTTGTAACTAGCCTAATGTATGCGTAAGAAATTTTGACCCTTTGAGAATTGGTTCAGGATTTGAGCTTCAGTGGGGTTTTTTTGAATTGGGCTAGATTAATTGGACTGGGCTTACTTTAAGAAATGTCCCATACAAATGGAATGTCACGTTCCTTTTTCTTTCCACTGAATTCAGTGCTGAGCCTCTGTAGAAATTTGTGATGCCATCCGCTATGGTGAATCGAGGTGGTTCTAGGATCATCAAATCAGTGTCTGCAGCTCTTGGTATGAGGTTTTACGCCAAGGTTGCAACAGGGACTGACATAGTAACTGTCGCACCCAATGTTTCTCTCCAGAAAGCTCGCACTTGGGAAGAGGCTATGGCTTCCAAGTTCTCCACCACTCCTCTCAAAGACATCTTCAAGGTCCCTATTTTTTCTATTTTTTCGAACCCCCTTTTTCCTTCATGTTTCAGGACAAGAAAGTTGTCATCTTTGGGCTCCCAGTAAGTTAATTTGCCATGTTTCTATCAAGTTTATGTGTTTTTGGTTGTCACTACTTTGGTGTTTGTTAGCATTGTTTTGTAAAATTTGGTACTACAGAATGAATGCTTCCTTTGTTCTAGGAAATGGAACTTTTTGAAAGAAATGTGATTTTTTTTTGTTATAGATATATTCCAAATATATTTATGCTTTGGCTTTCTCTCAGGATGCATACACGGGAGTTTGTTCAAACAAACATGTTCCTCCTTACAAGGAGAATATTGATAAGTTTAAGGCTAAGGGGATAGATTATGTTATTTGGGAATTTAAAAGCTTTCTTTATAGGGTTACCTTTGGCTGCTAAGAGAAAACTAAAATCAGAAAGTGACACGATTGTGACTCTTTTGGATACAGGTTCATCATCCCTTAATTTCCATTCCATTTTCTTCATACTTCCTTGTTCTTTTGGATACAGGTTCATATATCCCACAAGAGAATTAACCCAATATGACACACATGCACATTTATTTATAATCTATCATATCAATATTATATATTATATTCCAAGGTATATTTCACGTTCAGGTGCAAAAGAGGTAGAGCTGATTAGATTTAAGTTGGCACATGCATTTAAATGGTAAAATTTGGAATAATGTGAGAACCTGCTTGTTATGGCAATACTGTGAGAATCATGTGAGAACATGCATTTAAAAATATGTTTGTAGATTTAAGTTAGCACATGCACATTCTTATATTTTAATTTATCATTCATTTATTTCTCTAACCTGAAAACTTTTTAGAGCAATGGATTTGTTAGTGGCCTTGTTCCAAAACTTAATTTAGTAGTATACTTACCCCATTATATATATATATATATATATATATATATACAAAACATGTTAATTGTATTTGATTCTAACACCTTATTTTGTCTTAACAATTGTATATTGGATGAAAAGAAAATTTATTGTAATTTTTAAAAATCAAGGAAATATTATAGTTGAATATTTTTATTCTTGTTCTGCTAATGCTAGTTGCAATTTGTGATCAAAAAAGGCTTATTTCTGTGATGTGAGGGTTTTGGTGTTGCTGTGTGAACCAGGATGTTGCGGTCTCTCGAAATCGGTTATCCACTTTATTTCTATCCAAAGGTGATTTTTTTTCATTATTATTATTTGTTTAATTCTTAGTGTGTTTTACTGATTCTGTGGTTTGAATTTTGAGTAGAGAGAGAAGACTGTGTTGTGCTTTACGATGGGGAGAGTTTTGAAGTGGGATCTCAGAAAGGTGACAATGAGGTGTGTTCTTTTTTACATAGTTGCTATAGTTTGTTCTGTGATTATGAGTTTTCTCATTTTGTTTATTGTTTTTGCCTTTTGGAATTTTTTGTTTTTGCCTTTTGGAAGTGGGATCCAGCCTTGCTGCAACCTAGTCGAATTGACAGGAAGATTGAATTTCGTCTCCCTGATATTAAAACAAGAAGACGCATTTTCCAGGTAGGCACATTTTGTGAAAGCAAGCTTTCAGTTTCATTGCTTCACTGTTATATCTCAATATGCTTATTCTACTTAATTATATGACTAAAAGGTCTTGTACTTCTGAAATTTAGATACACACATCAAGGATGACATTAGCTAATGATGTCAATTTAGAATAATTTGTTGTGACCAAGGATGAGTTTTCTGGAGCTGATATAAAAGCAATATGTACTGAAGCTGGCTTACTGGCTTTACGAGAACGCCGAATGAAGGTTAGAAGTATCTTCTAGAGCTGATTGTCAGATATGTCATAGACATAGAGACAGCTCCTTTTAATTCAAGTGTCTGTGCTTTAAGGGTGGTTTGTTAGCTTGAGTATCCAAAAATAATGGGATGAAAACTCTATATAGGTTAGGTAATGGTGTTGCTACTTAGGTGCTTCAAAATTATGGTACTGTAAAGTTGCTCTCCTGACTCTCTTTCTTCTGTTCTCCCTTTCGTCAATTATTATTAAATCCTTGTTAAGGAATAAATCTATTACTTCTTTGGTAAAGAGGGAAAAAATAAATTTAAATTTAAATTAAATGAAAAGTAATGTGCTTGATTTAATTAATTGAGCATAATTGCTACGTCAAGATCAAGTGCACATGTGTTAATTAATGTTAACGTGTTAATAATTTTTAGCTTAAGAAAATAAAAAAAATAGATACTGATATATACTATAAGTTTAAGCCTCGCCACACATACAGTGCCCATTTGATCTTTTGAAACAATCTCTGCCATGCTTAATATATTTTATAATTTGCAGCAGAGAAATTTCATGAATGTGATCGATGCCCCAATTTATTTACATCTACCTACTATCTATATCCTTTTTCACACTAATTAGTTAGCCTTTTAATTATAGGTCACTGACTAATGATATGACTGTAAGCCTATGAGCCGTCAAGATCAACAACAGAAACAGGCCGGTCACATGAAGGTATCTGAACCTTTTCTTTCGGTGGATATTAGCTGAAATTACTTACAAGGTCCAAGACATACTCATATAATAAAGGGGTTAAACATTCATATTACATCATTAATGTATAGCAAATAACTAACATAAAAAATGACTCATATATGACATAAAAATATGCATAGACAACATAAATATATAATTTAGATTAGTTGCAATTTTTTATGTAAAGAATCGGTACTTTCTTCTTTAACTATATTTTCTAAAAATTGAAAATAATATGAAAATAATTATTGATGTAAGATAATTTATATATATATATATATATATATATTAAAATATTAGTATATATATTATTGAAAAATATTTAATTAATAAATAATTTAGATTCATTTATTGTTTATATATTTAAATTTTAAATTTAATCCAATGGTTTCTATGATTATTCAGTCCATGTGCTATACTATTATTGGATTGAGTGTAATAATCTATTTTTGTCACATTATGCTATGCCTAACCGACCCTTAGCATGTAAGAAATGCGTATCATATGAAAATCAAATCACTGCAATGTTGGACCATTAGTGTATACTAGTGCCATGAGTGTTGAAAGTTATTGCATTAAGTTTGAACTTTTTCTTTTAAATATTCTTATTCCTATTTAATGCAAAGCCAACAAGCCACGTGATTATAGTTACAAATATAGAATTTGCCATAATATATTTTTAACTATTTAATATAGGATTCTTTAGAGTGTAAAATAAATATATTTTTACTCTATGAATACTTTTTTTATCAATTAGAGTGTAAAATAAATATATTAAATGGAACGTAATATATTTTTACACTATCAATTAAGTTTGAACTTTTTCTTTTAAATATTATTATTCCTATTAATACTTTCTACTTATAATATAAGATTCTTTACACTTTCGTGGAATCCAAGGTTTATTGTAGTTTTTCTTGCTATTCAATCATATTTTTGCTTAACTGATATTTTGTTCATTTAATTTTGGACACATGGTGTTTTTTTTTCTTGTGTGCGCTGATTTGATTCTTAAAAAATTGATATTTAATTACTTTGGCAGATTCTTATGGTTCCTTGCAGCCCTATCATTCACCTTACAGGTTTTTTGCATAACAAAATCTGCTTTACTATATTTGTTTTTTTCACATTAGTTATTTCTAAATAATCAATTAATTGAGCTTGCCTTATTATGCATGTAGGACCTACATAAATGGAAGGAAGGAAGTCCCATTGATGTGAAGGGCTCTGCTGGAAGTCTTTTGACTTTGGTTAGCTGGTTGTGTTCTTGGGTTGTATCATACGCTTTTAACTTCCACATGAGTTGGACTTCAGCAGGCAGGTTCACATTTACTTTCAATTCCTTGTGTTTGGTTGAACCTGTGGTTGGTTGAAAAATAACAGGCAATAATGTAATTGTGAAACAGCATGCATATTTTATTATACATGAACAAGTTACATTTTTTTACACCAAATTTATGAATTACTTTCCTCTATGTAAATATTTGTCACTGGCATATGATTCATAAATGATGCACAGACTTGTACTTTTTATGTTGGCTATATGATACTCGATATAAAAGTTAGTTCTTTTGTTCATTGTTGCTGCCATTAAAGGGTGTCACTGGCAATCCAGTGCTTTTACAGAACATGCTCTTGTAGCTTTCTTCTTTGACATGGATTAAAGTTTCTTGGTCAGTCAACTTCTATCGTAATTCATTCTTAGTTTCACTCTGCTGCTAGATATTATTAGTTTGTGTTGTATGATATGATTTATAAACAGTGACATTAGAGACTGGACTGTTAATCAATTAGTTACATAACTGTAAGTCAGCATGTTACTGCTAGATTAGATCTCTGTTCAAAGTATAACAATTATAAATATATTCATTCTATTATGGGCAATTTTCCTCCTAGCTCAAGTATGTTAGTCTAATGTATCTGAAAGTGCTTGTTCATGATAGAAATGTATTAAAATTAAATTCTTTTAAAAATTAACTGACTATTTATTTTTATATAAGGTTTTTGAATTAATTGTTGAATGGAACCACAAGTATTTCGTTAAAAATGGTAATATTTTTAAAAAATATATTCTATGTCGGTTCTCTAAAAAACCGTCTTAGAAAGAAGACTTCTAAGACGGTTTTTGCGAAAAAACAGTCTTAGAATACTCTATTTATTTTTTTATTCAAAAGAAGACATTCTACGACGGTTATACAAAAAACTGTTTTAGAAAGTAGACTTCTAAGACAGTTTTTTGGCAAAAACCGTCTTAGAATAGTCAATTTTTTTTATTTAAAAAAGGATATTCTAAAACGGTTATCTAGAAAACCGTCGTCTGAGGTATACTTCTAAGACGGTTCTGGGCTAACAACCGTCTTAGAAAGTGACTTTCTAAGACGGTTCAATAACCGTCGTGGAATGTCTGACTTTTCAACGACGTTGGCTACAACGACGGCTCTTGAACCGACGTAGAATGAGTCAAATAACCGACGTAGAAAGTGCTGTTTGTAATAGTGCCACCTTTCTATATATATAAGATTGATGAATTGCTTTAAAATTCCTTTAATGTAAAATATCTCTTAGGTAATGATAACCTTGCTTTCTATGTGGTCCAATCACAAGGTTCCTAGCTTTTTAACCATACAAGTGTCCTATATCTTGAATTTTCTCAAGCCTTCTCCATTCCTCTTAATATCCACGGCCATAGCTTGGTTTTGGAGGCAATTTTCCCAATTTTTTCCTTGTTCACGTGAAATGGCTAGCTTTTATGGAAATTTTCTGCTTTGTTTTACTTATTATGTATCTTTAAATTGAATGAAATTGTTTCTATCATTTATGAAAGCCTAATTCCACTTGCCTTCTTAAGAATAAAAATTCTAAATTTATTTACAGACTAACTTTAGTTTTAGTAGTATTTTTAGGATGTTATTTAAGTTTTTTATCAAGTGGCTTTATCTTAATCCTTATTGGTCCATTTTGATTTTGATTAGTAAAATTACTAAACTAACTTATTAAAGAAGTCTATTCCTCCTATAATTAAGAGAAAATTCTATGGATTATATCTTTCCTTTTCCTGTGTTTTTCTAATGCTTGAGTTAGTCTAGATTGAATTCTTTTCAAAATATCTTCCAAAATTCCTAAAATTCTAATTTATGGTTTCTTTTTCACCAACTCTATTAATAATTCATTATCTAGGAGCATACTGTATTTTGATCAAGGTCTTATAGAATTACTGAGGCTATTTGACCTCTTCAGGGCTAAAGGGTATTTTTGTAATTTTTAAAATATCTAGGGCCATTGTCGTCATTTTTACTATAAATGCATATTAATAATCTTATAAAAAAAATTCACACATGTGTTGAAATATGAGGGTGTTACAGAGGTGGAGGTGGTGTCAAATATACTTTTTGCCCTCTAAACTATACTTTCTCATGTGAAGAGGAGAGAAGTACATAGAATACTTAACACTTATGAGCAATGGCGGATCAAGAAAACAAAATTAATCAAGGAGGGCACTCAATTTTCCAGTTTATTTTGTTTCCTCCTTTTCACCTAGCTAGTGGGAGGTTTTTTGTTGTTGTTATTCTGTTTCCTCCTTTGTCTTATTTTCTTGCAAGAATCACCAATGTTCCAGTTTAACAATGTTTTAAAATAACTACCTACCTTTCATGCTTTGTACCAATAGCTTCATCATTCCTCCCTTTTTTGGCCATATATGTTCTATTGAGAAATTAGTCTTCAATTCTTAACCCCAGCACATAGACCACTATTGTTCGTATTCAAAGTATTGAATAAATGTTTCAACATATATAGCAAAGTTTCTTCTGACAAATTAAATGAAATTAAATTTGAGGGTTGCTATAAAAGAGAGCCTGGGACAACCTACAGGTGGTTGCTTGCTGAATGTGATCAGCCTCTCAACAAAAAATGTTTGAGAAAATTACATCTATTGTCTCATTGGTTTCCAACATGAAGTTCTTGCAGCTGCACTACCTAGATTCTACAGCAAGTCTATCTCTAAAGCAAAAATGAATTAAAAGACAACTCTAGTTTGTTCAGGCTTGTTGTGCTTTTCCTCCCATTATTGTAATTTAACTTATTTGCTATAGGGAGCATCTGCTATCTATGTTAATATATATGGCTAAGAACTTTAAAGCGAGGAATGCAGATCAGAATGTTAACAGTTATTTGTTGATGAAATTGGATGAAAATATGGCCATGTTTCACTTAGAGAGAATTATGAAGATACAATTTTTATGAACATAACTGATGGGCAGATCTAATATGCTATGATTTTGTGAATTTATATTAACAAAGCAAAGACATAAAAAACAACCGTGGCATCCAAACACATCAAATAACCATAAAAATCATCATAATCAAAAACAACAACAATAATAATAACCACCAACTGAACATTTTTCAGGAAAATCAAAATCAAAATCAAAATTCCAAGTTCCAACCCCCACAGCCACACCCTCGCAAGTTGTAATTTTTTTCAGCTGAATAGAATTGGGGAAAAGTAAAGAAGGCAAACCTGATCGAGATTGAAGAGTGGATACTCATCAATTTAAACACTATAATTATTCAGTTCCTAATTCTTAACCCAATCCTCTGATCTCTTTCTAAATTCTAATGTCAATTTAAACACTACAATAATTCAGTACATACAATTATTCAGTACCTAATTCTGATGCCAATGAAACAAACATATGAAGAGAAAATTAGAATTCAAAAAGATAAACTATACCCAATTACCCATACGAGCAGAGGCAAAGAAAATAAAGAAAGGAGAACCAAATTGGATAGAACATTATTAAATTGGACAGAGCATTATCAAGTATCAACATAACTCAAAATCAAAATCGAAATCAAACCTGTCTCTTGTCGTCGCTGACATTGGCACGTGACATCACCGTCAATGGAGATTGGAGAACGCCCACTCACATAACGCTTCCGAGTTCCAACTCCGAGGCCGAGGAGGCAAAGATGCTATAGCCGTGATGACGGAGGTCGGCCTATGCGGCTGTGCGCGACTGGGGTGCGGCTGTGCGGTGCGGCTGCGGCTGCGCAATGTGCGACTGTACTGCTGGGGGTCCGTCTGTGAGGTGCAGCTGTGCTTCTTCTTGCCTTCGTCTCATTCAGTCATTCACACAACAGGTAACCTTTGTTAGGTTAGGTTTTGTGAAAAATTTAAATACAGGGACACTTTCGTAACTTCACCTAAAATATTAAGGGGGCACTTGCCCCCCTTCTCCTTAACGTGGCTTCGCCCTTGCTCCTATGTCATGATACATACACACATGTAGGTATAGCAGAATAGCAGCAAAGCAGTTGTTGCCTATGCATTTGGATCTTCTCCCATCCAAAGTAATTGGAGATTCTCCAATTAGAAAAAGGAGCACCACCGGATCAAATGTGTGACTGAGATGGATTCACTTAAACTCATTGTTCAACTAAAGGCTATCTCAAACGTTTTCCCCTTATTTTTCTCCTAGCTGAAGCTTGTGTTTCTTTTTGTAAAATAACTGGTGTGGATTGTGTAACACCCTCATATTTCAATACATATATGTGAATTTTCTTATAAGATTATTAATATGCATTTCTAGATAAAATGACGAAAATGCCCCTGGACATTTTAAAATGACAAAAATACCCTTTAGCCCTAACAAGGTCAAATAGCCTCAGTAATGCTATAAACACCTGATAAAAGTACAATATGCTCTTAGATAAGGAATTACTGACATTGTTAATAAAGAAAAACCATAAGTTAGAATTTTTAGAAATTTTGGAAGAAATTTTGAAAAGAATTCAATCTAGACTAACCTAAGCTTCAGAAAAACACAGAAAAAGGAAAGATACAATCTGTGGAATTTTCTCTTAATTATACAAAGAATAGATTCTTTAATAAGTTAGTTTAGTCATTTTACTAATTAAAAATAAAATGAACCAATAAGAATTTAGATAAAGCCATTGGAAGAAAGTTAAATGACATCCTAAAAATGTTACTAAAACTTAAGCGAGTTTCTAATGATTTTAGAATTTTACTCCTAAGGAAGCAATTGGAATTAGGCTTTCATAGATTATAGAAATAATTTTATTCAATGTAAAAATATATGTTAAGTAAAACAAAGCATAAAACTCCCTAAACTATAGTCATTCCACGTGAACAAGCCAAATTGAAACACATTTGCTTCAAAATAAAAGCTTGGTTGTGGACATCAAGGATTGGAGAAAGCTTGAAAAAAAATCAAGACTTAGGACGCTTGTATGGTTAACAAGCTAGGAACCTTGTAATTGGACCATTTGGAAAGCTAAATAATCATGACTTTGGAAATAATGCAATAAAAATCTACTAAGCCTAAGCTATCTCATGTGAAAAGAAAAAAACCAAAGGGAATGCACCTTAGCTTGGCTAGTCCATGTGCAAAACAAGAAAGCAAGGGAAAGATGTGGAATTTTCATGAATTAGGACACTTGTAAGGTAGGAAACCATTAGCCAATGAAAGAAAACCAACTAGAAAGCTAAGTAATCATAGGCTTTGAAGATATTTGTAGAAAAAGCCAATTCACCTAGCATATAAAAAGGATGGTGGGGACCAAACTGGATGCTAGTTCACGTGTAGCATTCCACTTTCATCCTCCATCTCTTTCACTTTGAATTAAAAAGCAAAACAAAGGCCCACACCCTTAAGTAGTTCACGTGGAAAGCTAGGAATCCTTGGAAGAAAGTTGTCAAAAAATTCAAGAAGAAAGCAAGGTATGGGGAAGTTTTATGATAAATATGGTTTAGATATTTATTATGCTAGATTCTCATTTATTTCCATAAGAATCAAGCTTTGCTCACCATGTGTTTGATAAAATGTCTCAAAATTGGTGTCATGGATAATGATTTGAAATAATGACATAAAATAACTTAAAGAATAATTATTGGAATAACTAACTTGAATCTAGTTTAATAAATGAATAATTAAGTGACTTAAACCTTTATGTATTATGACTACATTTAAAGAAGTAATTGATTTGATATTTTACTAAAGTACATGTGTTATGTCTTGTTACTTATTGGATGTTTACTAAAAATTGTGTGTTGTATATTGTTGAAAGTGTTCTATAAATCCTTGAGCATGTCTATTATATTTTATGCTAGAATTATGTTGAAAGCATAACTATTATAGTAAATTTATGTTGAAAATGTAAAGTTTAAGCATATGAGAATATGAGATACAAATTGATGTTGAAGAATAAAAATGAAATGAAAAGAGAATCATTCATGCATATTTCATATGCATATGCCCTGCGGGGGTTAAGTCGCGTTGCCCTGCAGGGGTTAAGCCGCGTTACCTCAAGAAGGGGTATGTCAGATAGCTGGAATTGAGACGAGCGTTTAGACAAAAGGTGTCTAAACTGGGGGGTAGTAACAGTGGGGAGATCACCTACCCATGATGATCACATGTAGTATGGGTGTGAGTCCTTTTGCAACACTGACCTACCCTGACTGATCGATCCAATTCAAAGAGAGAGAGTAAGCTATCTTGACTATGGTACCATGTGAAGAGAACCTGAGAAAGTCATGCATCATTTTAACAAATAATCATGCATCCATCATGTATCTTTTCTTATGGGTGTTACTTTGATTTGTTATGGATGTATTTCTTTTATCTAACTATGTTTATCATAAACTTACCCTATTTTGTGTCTGTGGTTGACACCTGTGATGACCCCAATTTGTTTGGGCGAGCAGAGGAACAGTGAAGCATAAGCCATGGATGATTATGAAGAGGATGTGATGAGAGAGCTTGGATGACTTGTATTTTGTGTTTGATGTTTTGTGGACTCTGATATTATGTAATTAGTACTAGACTAGTCTAGTCTGTTGGTCTGTATTTGGAACTGTATTATGTGGAACTGTATCTTGGACTGTATAATATTTTATTTGGAACATAGAAATATTTGATGATAATTACTTCATTTAAAGTTAATTTAAGAAATGAAGAAAAACGATTTTTTATATAGAATAACATAATTTCTTTATAAAAAGGAAAATAAGCGAAAAAAATTTAGGAGTTACAGATTGCGGTTGTGATACTGATAGAAGTGTACATGGGCTATAACCCTTGATTGTTAAACCTTTTCCCCTTCTTTTTCTCCCCGCTGAAGCTTGCATTTTTTCCCGATGATGATGAATGTTTGGACTCTGGACTGTGATACTGATAGAAGCATACATGGGCTGTGACACTTGATGAATTATTTTTCTTCAACCTCTCTTAGATGATTAAGGTGCAGTTGGTCACACAAAAGAAAAGGATTTTGACACTAAAACGGAAGCAATAAATGCAACGTAGAGTAAAGAGGTTTCTACGCTAAAAAAAGGCACAGTTTG
Organism: Glycine tomentella; assembly: GCA_007407185.1. NCBI lineage: Eukaryota > Viridiplantae > Streptophyta > Magnoliopsida > Fabales > Fabaceae > Glycine > Glycine tomentella. The sequence continues at coordinate 83,583 of PYAF01000767.1, forward strand.
TCATTTAAGGTATTGTAAGGTTGTGCATTTTAATAGAAATTAAACTACCAATTTTATTGATTATTATTATGATCATGCTGAGTTTTTTTTTTATTTTTTATTTTTTATTTTGAATTAGGATACTAAATATGACATCGAAAAATGTTGATTGGAAGCTGAAAGTTGGTTTAGAGTTTGAAAATGTAGAATAAACATGAGAATTTTGGAATGAATATAATAATATATTATACTCTCAGATTACTCATAATGTGTTACTAATTACCAAATAGTTTCTCATAGTAGTCAACAAAATTCTAATTATAAGACATTCTCTTAAACCAAAAAACTAATGCTTCACATAAGATATTTTAATTTAAAAGAATATAGGGATCTTGATAAAAATAACCTTCATAACTAAATATGATACTATAGAAAGCTTTTCTAATAATTCTTGAAAATGTAAGTAATTTAAATCATGCAAATGTATGTGCCTAATTAAGCTTATAAGGATAGAAGTCTTAGCAATGAACAAGTAATTGTCCCTTAGTAAGGGTACAAGAGACTTGGCTTAGTTCTCCTTCCTAAGTTTAACATTTTAGGATGTTACAAAAACGACACTCTCAATCTACCTTCAAAGATTTTTTATATGTTTTGTCTTTTCTTCATTTGATCCAATAATTATAGAGACTATAGTTTCCCTTATCCCAAAATGACGCTCTCTTGTCTATCTTCAAAGATTTTAGGCCTATCAACTTATGCAATGTGGTGTATATGATCATTACTAAGGTGTTGATATGGTGATTCATGTCATTCCTTGATGAAATTATAGGACCTCTATGAGCAATTTCATTATGAAGAGTAAGGTACTTCAAATAATGTCTTTCTTATCCAAGAGCTCTTTTTACAGATTTTGAAACCACGCATACATATGATAGGCCCACAATAGATTTGGGCTCAAAGAAAATAAAGAGATACCCAAAAGAGTTATTATGAAATTGGTTTCACACAAGAATTTTAAATTTACTTAGCATTATTTATGTTATTTGTCGTTGGTCAAAGCTAGAACGTTCTAGAAGAGTTGTTGATGGTTACCACGTGTAATTTGCAAACTTTTGCAATGAGAATAAATAGAGAAGTATTATCAATTATCCTTCTTCCTTATTTTGGTAAAGTAGAAAAGGGTAGGGTGTCAAGGAGATCCTATCAACATATTTGGTCATCCCTTGAAGTCAAAATGTGTTATATGTTTTTGTTAAGACCTTTGCATCATTTACAAACACATTTGTAACCCATTAATTAATAATTATTGTTACTATAACTTTAGAAAATGATACATGAATTACTTTATAAGATATACATGCTTTCATGTTAAAAATAATAATAGTGATTGTTGTCATATATATTTCAATATTTTTTCTAAATGTAATATTACAACGAAATAAATATATATTGTATTTATTACACTAAAGTAAATATGTCAATAAAAATCATTATCACAATATATTTCAATATTGAATTATTTAAAAAAAACAGCCAAAAAAACTTAACAAAAGAAGGCTAAAAATATAAATTTGGTCTCCCTATTTTTTTCAATATTTCTAATTTAAAAATAGAGACATTCCGTCCCTAATTTTCCAAATCAATGATTTAAGTCCAATCATCCCATTTAATGCGTTAACCATCAGGTTTTTAACATTTTTATTAAATAGTTATTAAAAATAAATTATCTATGTTAGATACAGGGGGAGTTGGGAGTTGGAGATGCAAGTTTATCAAACAAGACTAAAGTATTTGGTTTGAAGTTTTAGCTTTTTACATGCCCAATCAAATTGAAGGCATTTGTAATTTGTCTAAGTGGTTCAAGTACATTGCCTAGTGATCCTTGCATTGCATTTGCATAATTCATATTACATGCATTCATATCTAGTAAATAGGATTAAATGTTTGTATTTGAAAAGAAAATCTCATGGCTTTTGGTTTTGGAAAAATCAGATTGTGCACTACTTTAATCGATTACCATTCTTATGTAATCGATTACATGCTTGTGTTTATTTTTTGGAAATGTCATGAAGAATACTTTAATCCATTACCACTCTTCTATAATCGATTATCAAGTGTATTTTACGAATTAAGCATGTCTGCTTTAATCGATTACCACTCATCTGTAATGGATTACCAAGGCTTATTTGGAAAATAGTCTGGGTGCTTTAACCGATTACCATTCTTATGTAATTGATTACATAGGCTTAATTCTCACCTGAGCTTGTCTGCTTTAATCGATTACGAGTCTTCTATAGTCAATTATCAAAGCTTACTTTCACATATCATTGACTGCTTTAATCGATTACATCACGTATTAATCGATTATCTTGTTCATGAAAGATTTTCCAGAAAGCTCAAGAACAAATTAATCGATTATCTTGTGGATTAATTGATTACATATGTTAAAATAATCACTTACCTTAACGGATTAATCGATAACATTCTGTTAAATCAGTTTTCTATTTAAAGCTTTATGGCTCTGCACTTTAAAAATAGACAAGAAAAGTTAAGAACGAACTATCCTTTGAGATTGAGATTTACAAAGTATTCTAAGTGCATTCAAAAGAGCAAGATACTGATTTATTAAGAGAGAGACATCTTGTGTGAGATCAAAAGGTTATTGGCGTTAGAAAAGATGTGTTTGTGAGAAAAAGAGTTTTCAAGAAAGATAAGTTTGTGCATTGACATTCATACAACCTGGATGATTGGTAACTTCATTCATTCATTCAATCATATGTTAAGGATCACAAGTTGTGTAGTTCTTGAATCTTTTCTTTTACAATTTCTGTTTACAAATTCTGAGGTGAAAATCATATAGTTTCCTTCAAGCTTTCTAGAGTAGTGTTCTCTAGGGATAAACATCTGAGTAGGGTTCTCAGGATCTTTGTGATTTGTTCTCTAATAGTGTTTTAGAATTCAGTTTTTTTTTATCAAGGATTGATGAAAAAATCACTTGTAATTGCTTGTAAAAGAATACGCTTGATTTAGTGAAAACTCTAACCTAGTGTTGGTTGGAAGACACTAGATGTAGCCACAATGTTAGTGAGGTGAATCAGTATAAATTGTTGTGTCTTATTTTCTATTCTGAATATCTTTCATTACTTATATTTGGGTGATCAATATATAATAAGTAGTAGTTCAGACATTACATGCATTCCAAGGTGTATCTTGATTGAAAGAAAATTTCTGATTTTGATTAAGGGTGATTGGTGATACGATCCAAGTTTTAATTCCGCAAATTCTTTTAAAGAAAGTTTTTTTAAAAGACTGTTTTAACCAATTCATCCCCCCCCCCCCCCCCCTTGGTTATTTTAAGTGTATTCATTGTATGTTCAATTTAGTCATCAATGTATAAATTGAAGAAAACAAATATTATGCTAACACATTAGTTAAGTCACAATCAACTTAAAAAATTTAACAATCGACTCATTGATTTAAATGGTTAGACTAAAATCGTTGATTTTGAAAAATTGAAAGACTTAATATCTCTATATTTAAAATAAGGGGAATCAGATTGGATAAAAGAAAAATTGAGAGACCAAAATTATATTTTAGCCAAAAAAAAGGAAGGACATGTCCAAAATTACACAAACTCTCCTTGAGTTTTTAACATTATAGCAACCTCCCTTATAGAAGAACACAATGTAATAATTTTCAAACAATTTAGAGCTATGTCGGTGTGATATTTTTCAAACAATTAAGAAGATGGTGTAGGGGTTAAAAAAGTAGGAAAATCTTGTGTAGTTTAACGAAACCTCAAAGGTAGTTAATATAATTTATTCTAAAAACATAGATTATCTTTGTGGAGATCAATATTTTTTTATAAGAAAATCCTTTTTAAATACAAATAAATAATTAATTTTTATGGTAATTTTCTTAATAGACAATACAATGATCAAGATTTAATTTTTATATTTCTATTGATAATAAAAGTGATGGAACAAATTTTAAAACTTATCCACAATTTACACAATTAATTATAAGACAACCATGTTTTTCTAGATATATTAAGAGTATATTAGAGTTTAGTTTTTGTCCTTCTCTATACATTTTCTACCCCTAAACTTAAACTAATTTTTGTATATAGTTCTTTTTATTTTTCTTAATGAAAATATTTTTTATTTTTTATAATTAAATAAAGTTTGGTGGTGACCCCAAAATAAATTATTATTTTTTATTTCCTTCCATTATCTTTTGTTGCAATTTCAACGATAACAATGTAA
>PYAF01000767.1:87926-110031 GCA_007407185.1 Glycine tomentella
AAATGTATTAAGGAAATGGTGAAAACAAAAAAAATATTATTTCATGTACAAATGTTTAAAAATAAAAAGCATAAAGAAAAACTGTATGTTTTTAATAATTATTAATTAAAACTAGAATAAAAAATTGTCAAACTAAATAGGTTATTTTCTTATTTTCTCCATTTCTCATTAAGATTTTCTGAAAGTAGAAAATAATATGAAAAATTAATCATACTTTTATAATTATAAATGGAAATATAAAACAACGTTTGACACTTTCATAAATATAATTTTTTTGTTCTAATTTTTTCCTATTCCAAAAATTGAAACGGTCAAAGTTTTGAAGGCTAAATAAGTCTATTAATCCATCTTTAGAAAATTGACCATAATTTCTCTTTTTTTTTTTTTAAGTTTTAAAATACATGAAAAGAGTGATCTAACTGATCTATTGTGTCGTCTTCTTCCTTCCCTCCATCTATGGAACTGTATTCGGGATCAAGCACTACGGTCAATCATGGCAAGTGGTTCTTCTTCATTTTTGTATATTTATCCCTTTTTCATTTTTCTTATTTTTTTTTTAAAGTTGGTTTGCTAATGGATTACCAAATAAAAAAGAAGTATCAAGATTTGGTACTCATGAATCAATACATAAAACGAGGGATGAGAGCAAATTTGATGACGAAAATATATATCACTTGTATTTAAATGTATAAAATTATGATAATTAAAATAAACATTCAAGTTGTTGTGGTGATAATGTTTAAGACTTTAAGTGCATGTGCAATTTAAACAAGAAAATACCTACATTAATCATTGGCCAAATAATGACCATTGCATGTAAGTTGCATCCCAACATGATGAACATGTTAAATTTCTCAATAGCAAATCTTGAATTAGAAATTGAATTTCATTACAATAATATAAACATGGCTTGCTTATATGCTTCTGATGGGGGATTACTTATTTATTCTTGAAAGCTTCTAATTTGGCTTGTACATAATACATGAATTCGATTGTCTTTATTTTCATGTTCAACCCTTAGATTTATGTTGGTTCATTTAGTTATCTTCAATTAATTAGTATATTTGGGTAAAAAAACTAAACCAGTTACCATAATGTTTCACTTGTACTGAATTGGAAATAATTACCTATCTCTTGGTTCTAGCAAGTTTATTTTTATTTGCCAAAAAATTTCTACCAACAATTTTTTTCCTCCATTCAAACACCATGATAAAAGTTTTTATTCTCAGTAATTGGAATAATCTTCTATAAGATGACACCTTGTAAAAAAAAAAAAAAACAATAAATTATGATTTATATTTTTTAGAGAATATCACTACATTACATATAATTTTCTCTGTGTCGACCTTCTTTGAAGCATAAAGGTTTCAAGTGAACTAAAAGGAAAGAGGATTTCCATTTGTAAAATTTTGGCCTATTGATGAGTCATTGTTCTTTCTATAGTATTACAAGAGATATAAGTGGTCTACATAGGTCCATATTTGATACAAAATTTGTGTCTCTCACTAATATGAATGTATTGTTATATTCAACATGATTAGATCCAAATCTTAAATGATAGCAATGTTTTTCTGCATGGTTTATCAATGACATATGTGACCAATTTCCTTGGTCTATGTAGATTCATGTAAATGGATGTTGTCTAAAGTTGTCTAAACTATCTTTTGGAAGTGAAACCAAATGGTGATTGTGAACTGGAGTTGGTGGTTTTATAAATTTGGTTGATGGGTCTCTACCAAGTGGAAAGTTCAAACAAAAACAATCAGGTTTGTTTTGCATTTCTTCTATATCCATTGCAAGTGACAATTATATGAAAATTACAACTTCAAAAGAAAAAAAAAAATGAAATTAGTGATATGAGAGAAAGTTCACTTTTAAAAGTTTGGAAAAGAAATTCAAATGGCTCCATGAATTGTTCCTTTTTAGTGGGAATCTAGAGATCCCAAATTGTCCTTTAATAAGAAAAAAATATTGAAGATATTTTTATGTCTAATTGATTGCTAACTAAAAATTGCATTAATAATGTCTAAAACAGTTATAAGATTGTTCATTTTGTAATCTGGTTGGTGTTGCACGATGAATATGTTTTAATTTTGTTTGTATTATTGGATTGATATATGCATTAACTACTACTAAGTACTAATTATATTTTAAGAGAAAAAAGGGTAATCACATTTACATGCTACATTTTTATTATAGTTAGTCTTACTTTATAACCATTAGTTTAAAAAAGGAATGCTAAAACACTTTCTCTTATACTTTTTTTAACACTCATTTACTATTGGCTGAAATTTATTAGACGTCAACAACATTGGTGAGTCCTATTTCTTAGTCAGGAGAGAATCATTCAATAAGAAGAAGGACCCATCAAAATAAGTGATTTTCAAAAAAAATCAACAATAATAGGACAGTGATAGAAGTTAAAACAATCTTCGAAAAAGTGTCGCAAGCAGTTTGATTTAAAAAATATGAACAAGACTATTTAAATATTTAAGAGACACATAAATAGTATAGGCATTATGAGTTATGTTTAATGTTCTTCGCTAGTGGGAGTATGGGTTATCTGTTGCTTTTCTTTATGTCGGTAGATATTTTGATTTTGGACCTTTTGGTGATATTTTCATTTGATTTGAGTTTCATTATATACTTTGTATATATGTACATCAAATATGAAAATATTGAAACTTGTCATTAGGACTGTTGTGTAGATGATCAATGTCATGTTGGAGACAAGGCATAACATTGAAGCTCGATGTCATTGAAACCATTGTGGTCATTGTTAAAGCCATGTTGAGATGATACATGATGATTTCCAAACTCATGCAATTTCTCTAGCTTTCAGGAATTTGAGAGAAATTAAGGGTTGAAAAAGAAATGACAATATGATTGTTTGATCACATTGTCACATTATTTTCATGATGACACTCCACACTAATGACTAATCGATGACGAGGTCAATGATATTTGTAACAATAGAAGGTTTTGTATAAAAAAGAGATGAAATTATTGCTAAGATTTGATGTTACATGACTTTTATTTGATGAAGTCATAGTTAGGTGTTTTATCTTGGGATCATGTGTTTTGTGGCCACACCATGTTATTAGATTGAGTTGTTTTGGGTGATGATACTATCCAAGTTGTCTTGGACCATGCAACGTCACAATTAACATTAATGATGTTTTTGTCACTTGGTTTCCATACCATAGAACTACCAACAGGGCTTCGGATAATGCTTTGAGGGATACGATCCTGAAAATTATTGACAATCTTATATGCAGCCTCCATTTTCTTCAAACGCATCAGAACATCTTTATTCTTCCACTTTTGATCTCGAAAAACTAAGGCATTCCTCCTCTACCAAAATAAATCTAGCATCAACCCAAATCTTAACGGCTAATTTGTAGGAATAGATCCTCCTCCTAAGGTTTAAACACATCCATGGTTGGACATCTCCTACAAAAAGGAAAGTATAATTGAAAAGGGGATGACATAGCTCTATAACATCCTTGCATGGCAGCAATCCGTCATGAATTGGATCAAGGACTCATTCTCCATTATATACATTGGACAAAGCATAACATCAGTTAGGCTCCCTTTGCAATCTTCCATAACAGGGTCGGCCCAATGGTGAGAGAGTCCTAAAGCAAATTTAAAGAGAAAATATTTACTTTGAAGGAGAGAGCTATGTGTTAGGCATTTTTGCCAACATATGTGGTCTTTTTATTTTATAAAAAAATAATAGCAAATATTTTTTTGTTGGTAGACATTAGTTACTTTATCGGTCAACAATATATGCACATGATTTTTCAGCCCCACGCCACTTCCAAATCACCCATTATAGAGGAATAATAGGAAGGCCATCCATGCTTGTAATAAAAAAAAAAAAAAAGTTTTTTTAACACTGCATTGACCATGTGACGTATCTCTCCACACCAATTTACTAGATGACAACATATATGCCTAGGAGGAACAAAATTTACAACAAGAAAGCACACTTCACCAGGAAAGCTTTGAATAACATATGTAGCGTCTCACTCTCATCCTGACCCTTCGCTAAAAACATCATTTATTTTTTTAGCCAAGTCTATATTTGTCAACACTCTTGTAGCAAGTTTCTCCAACGGACCCATCAGTGGTAACCAATCTCCACTCTAGAAATATGGCGATTCCTTTGTATCAAAAACACAATCACAATTATTTTGAAAGCTATCCCAAACAACCTTGATTCCATACCGAAGATTTGAACCCATCTTCCTTATATCAAATAGGACAAAAGTGCATCTCCACAACCAAACTTCGCTCTCACCGCTATGACCCATAGATCATTTGGCTTTGCACATAATTCCTAAGTCACCTTCATGATAAATGAATCATTTTACATGTCTAGGCTGACGAAGGCCAAGCCTACCTTTCTCGATAGGCTTGCATATATAGTGACTATCAAGCTATCCAGTGGACCTTCTTTATAAATATTATTTGTATAAAATAAACTTTTATTATATGACATGCACAAGCTAAAATACTAGCTGAGAATATAATGTCTTTTTTAATTGCATATTATCTTATCTTTTTATTTATTTATTTTTCCTATTTTTTGCTTTATTTTACAAGTATATATTTTTAATTAGTTGTGCCTATACAAGAATATAACTTTATAATTACAACTAATTAAAAGTTTCTTAAACAAAACAAATCAAAAGCTTAAGATAGTCAAAATAGTGAAGTGTGTATATACATCTTAGTGTGTATATATATCTACGTTGATATTATCATAAATGTTATCTTAAACTTGTTTTTGCTTAGATGAATTTGTTTTCCAACTTCATTAATTGAGTAACATGACTTTCAGTTCTTTATCGTTGATTGTTAGAACATAGAATGTTAACATCGTTGAAAAGTATTCAATATGTTGCTAATATATCTATATGTGGCCTCCATTGGGTTCTAGAAAATCACATTTAGAAAATACAATGCATTAACCAATCAATCAAAGTCATGGTCAAGAAAAACAAAAGCCCCGTCAGCTACGTAACTTGGTCTCCTCATTCTAGTGCTATCATAAACTTCCAACACCAAAACAACGTATGTTCATTGGGCCACAAAAGATTGACTACTATAAAATCTGCATTTTTCTTTTAAGTCATAACACGACACTTTGTTTTTTCCAAGTTCCAGTTGAGGTGTGTAATATATAATGACATAGTAATGCTACGATACTCTAATAACACTTTCTATCATTGACTAAACTTTATTAAAAAAAATATTATTTTTAGTAGATTCGATCTACTTCTAAATTAAAAGAAATAATCATTAAATAAAATATATGATTTACAAAAATTGGTGATTTCTAATAATTTCAGTTAATCATAAAAGAAATACTAGAAAAAATACCACTAGTATATCTCGTAATGGTATCTATTTATTAACAAAATTTTATCCCTTTCTACAGGTTTCCATAACAAGAAAATAACCGTCCTGTGTTCACAAGTTGAGTGTTTTAAGAAAGCTGTTATTGAATTATGAAGTGGGGGATTGAAGAGGCAAAAAGACAAAGGGCTTCTTATCCAATATAGTCTTCAAGGCCACCAACTCCATGTGAAGGCTCTCACAGCCCCTTGAGCATAAATTTGAACCATTCAAGGCTTTGACGAGTACCTTAATCTCTCTATATCTATAACTATTACATAGCTCTCTCTCTTACCTTTTCAGCTATCCATCTCTTTTTTTATCAGTTTTACCTTTAGTGAGATCCTTTATTTCTTTGACATTTTTTTTGTTTTATATGGTTTATGGCTTTTTATACATTTTGATTAGAAGATAACTATGCTTCTGATTTTGTTCTCCTAACTTGACGTTGAAGTATTACACCTTACACCTGTTCCATAATCCATAAACAGACCTATACTAAACCTCTTCTTATAATCATTATTCTTTAGGAATATATATCCACTTTAGTACTTGTTAGCCTTTCTTAACAAGAAAACTCATTTAAACCTTTCTTATATTCTTATTGTTCTTCATACTCTTATAATAAAACTCGGGAACTTGTCTTTTTTACAATAATTTTTTCAGCTTACAAAAATGAAGAGCTCAAATAATCTGCATCCATTAAATTCTGTTTCAAAGCATTTTAATCTCCAGCTTGTTCGTTTCCTTCCCTATCTGCTCCTTATGGCCTTTGGTGTGACCATTGGAATCATCATCAGCTTCTACCTCAAAAGCTTTAGTCTTCAGCACACTCAATTTGCACACTCTTCATCATCACAAATTAATGCACCACCACCAAATCCAATGCCCCCACCTATTGAAAAACCAAAAGTATCTGATTCTAACCTCGATCAAGAGAGGCTGGAAGAATTTACTCCACCTTCTAATGTTGTGCATGATACACAAGAGTCTATTCAGCCTTCCAAGGTTGTGCATGATACACAAAAGTTTATTCAGCCTTCTAATCGTGTTGTGCATAACATGAAAGAGTTTATCCATCCTTCTAATGTTGTGCATGATATGAGTGATGAAGAACTGTTATGGAGAGCTTCAATGACCCCTAAGATCAGGGAATACCCCTTTGACCGAGTCGCCAAGGTGGCCTTCATGTTCTTGGTAAGGGGTCCCGTGCCTTTGGCTATTTTTTGGGAAAGGTTCTTCAAATGGCATGAAGGATACTACTCTATTTATGTACATTCCAATCCTTCTTACGATGGTTCAGACCCGGCGAGTTCAGTGTTTCATGGAAGGAGAATTCCTAGTAAGGTCAGTTCTTCATTCTTCAATTACTATTTTACATTTACCTTTGATAAAAATGTTCTCTTGGATAACTGAAATGAAGCTATGCAAATGTTCTCTTCTAGATGTAGATGGATAAATGACCATTTTGGTCTTCCACATATCAATGACAATTTAATCTCTAAAAAGTACGAAAATTCTAATTTAATACCTGAATATGTAAAAACTGCAACAATTACACCTTGCGTATAATTTAATGATAAATTGGATCTGAATTTTACAATTTAATGTTAAATTAATTATAAAAAATATAATTTATTGTCAAATTGATATTTGAACATGAATAAAATGGTTTCACAAACATAACGGCAGGACACAATTGTCGCATTGTAAATTCAAGAATTAAATAATTTTTTTTGTTTTTTCCAAACTGAATAAAATGGTTTCACAAACTTAACGGCAGGACACAATTGTCGCATTATAAATTCAAGAATTAAATAATTTTTTTTGTTTTTTCCAAACTGAATTGTTGTTAGTTTACACATTCAGGTGACTAAACTGTTCATTTACTCAAATGTAGATGTACAAGGTGCATAATTGAAAGAACAAATAAAAGAATGTCCAGTGAAGAGGGGAGGGGGAGAATAAAACAGAATAAAGGAAACGCAAATAGTAAGACAAAACACTGATATAACTTCTTATTCTTTTGAATTAAAGTTTTGGTCTATTAATCTGAATAATAAAGATTTACATTAAAGATAAAGAGGGAGAGGAGAGAATAAAACAGAACAAAGTTGAGAGACACATACAAATATTTGGACACAACTTCCATGCAGTTTCTTATTCTTTCGATATTATTCTATAATTAGAATTAGAGTTTTAGTTTATTAATTTGAATAATAAAGATTTAAATTAAAAAATCAGTACGCTTGAACTTCAATTCTTATATTTGTAAACATAGCATAAAAAATACCTAACATCTAATTTTTTTTATCTTAAATATAAAAGCTTCATAGGTAAAGTGTATAAAAAATGAAAAAGGGTATACAAATTTCCTTGCCAATAATCAGAAGTTATAGTAAAACGTCTCTTTATAAGTTGTTTCCCTCAATTATTGGAAAACAACTACTCATTGTAGCATAACTGGGAATGACCCGATGCCCTTAGATGGAAAATTAAGTTTTGCGGCTCTAGTGAAGGTCGAGACGAAAGCAAATTCTGAATAATCTAGACTTCCATAGGTGATGTTGCAATCTCTTTCCACCTCTGCTCTCTTAACATGTCATTAGTTACACTGGCATCCCAGTTTAGAATTATAAATCTTGCCACCCAATTTGAACTCCAATTTTTGCTCCTCTTTTATGAATCACATTTCTACCGCCATTTGGGCATGACCCACTATGTAAAAAGTTGGACTTCCTTTGTATAAGTCCAAAAATTCCCTTTCCTCTTTCTCATCCTTCAGAACTGAATCATTTACACTAATAGGATATGCCTCTTTGGTGTCCCTCCATGGGGGATCGACTGTGAACTCGTTGGCCACTTCATACAAACTCAAGTCTGGTAGCTTCGGTAGTGGTAGGGACGAGGGCGTGAACTCCATATAACTTTAATCATCATGATTGCCTTAATATACTTCCCTTCTACCTTGCCTCCATTGTCGATTTGTCATCGATAGTCACAACACATTTTAATGCTAAAGGCTCACCAAACTAGTTGACATTCCTAGATTCCAAAACCATTGATATTCCGACCACCTTCATGATTGAATTTGGGTCCAACAATGATTTATGTTTCATCGTAACAATCTTTTTATGGAAATTTGAATCTTGAAAAAAATGAGGCTTGGTTGCATCACCAACTTCAACTTCCTTCTTGATTAACTTTGATATTGGATTATCAAGAAAATGGTCTTTGTAGCCCACACTCTTGATTATGTTTGCCTTGTGTTTCTCCTTCTTGATCAAATGATCAACTTTTTCCTCCACCATAACTTTTCCATCTGTTGTTTCTCTTGCTAATTTTTCTTCATCATCTTTGGTTTCTTCTCCACCACAAAGTCCATGGTTCTTGATTATTGAACCTTCTTTACTTCTGTTTTATTATTTCAAGATTTGCAATGATTCATCACCATACTCAAACTGATACCCTTCAAGTTGGTTCCTTGTTTTGTCCTTCCATCAAAGGTAGGTAGTTTCACCTTTCTTGTCCAAGAACTAGCCCACGCTTCACTGCATTCAAACCCACTTCTCTCCATGTTATTTTTGTCTTGCTCAGCTGATAGAGGATCAACCTCTTCATTCAATATCTTGTGCAACATGTGTTTTAGCTCTGAAATGTGGGTCCTCTCTTTCAAGAACACTATGGAAGTATCCCTTTCTTTGATGTAGGTTTTTGTCATAGTTTTCTCTTCTTACTTCAAGATAGTCAATCTTTCAAAGACACGACTACGATAGTTATTTCCAAATCTTTTGATCAAAGTTGCGAAAAATGACTTCTAATATGAATCTTGGTTCTTTTGGCTCTAAATGTAGAACCAATGTATTGAAACATCCTCCATCTTCATTAATGCATATTGCAACTTTATGGAATGAACAAATTTCTTGTACCTTGGAGAATTTTTCAGCCCTAACAATCCAACCAATTGGGTATGCCCCCATGAACGCTATCAGCTCCTCATTTTAGCGCCAAATTTGCACTTCCTCCATTTCTAAGGTTGGCTTTCCCTCGAAGATCTGGCAAGTCGGATCAATTATTAGGAACCACGAATTGAAATGGTGAAGAAAAGAAAGAATTTCACTATATAATAAGAAAAGAACAAAAAATAGGAGAGAATACTCTCCTCGAAGGATTATCTCTTCACAAAGAATTTCTCATGTCATAGAGTTAATGTTCAATTCACAGTGACAACAAATCTCCCTCACTCTTATCCTTCTTCCCTTACTTATATTTAATAAATCCCTCTGACTAACTTATTAACTAACTCATTAATAGTCTAAATATTTTAACTAACTTTTCCTTCTCCTTATATCCTAACTCAGATTGGTATTTTATATTGGGTGAATTTTGTGGTGGCTTAACATGTGGTCCATTGGTGCATCGTGATAATTACTGGCTATTGTAAGTAAATGTGCATCTATTTGCCTGCAAGTTGTGGAATACATAGTGCTAAAATAACATGCCACACCCATTTTTCCCTTCATCGATGACATACACCATCACAACCCATTCTATAAGACTATGATGGCAGATCTGTTGGATTGGGCCTTACTCCTCCAATGCTGACTCAGACCCATTGAGGGTTCTAAAACCCTAAACCCAATTCACCACTATAAATACATTAGTTGAGGGTGGAAGTAGGTTAGACTCAGACAACCGAAAATCGTCAGAGAGAATTTGAGAGCCTCAAGTGACATTCTTGAGTACATATTTGAGCAAGTCTTCATGCTTTGCTTATTTGAGAGATCCCTAGAGAGAGTTTAAGTGAAACACTCTTGGGAGTTTGATTATCACCATTGTTGGAGATGTTGAGTGAACCACCACGTTGGTGTATTTGATCCTTTGTAACCTTTATTTGTTATAGTGAAAGTTTGATTCTGGATTAGTGCCCCGTGGGTTTTACTTCATATTGAGGAAGGTTTTCCACGTTAAACAAATTGATGGTGTTCTCTCTTATCTTACGTTTTTCGCTTCCACATTTGATTTGAGGGTCTGTTTTGACCCAACAGTGGTATCAGAGCCCTGTTCGACGATTCTGAAGGAGACGAGATGAAGACCAGCGGCATAACTCACGACGGAGATATATTCAAGCTAACTGCAGACAACTTCAACTATTGGAGGTCGCTGATGGAAGATCATCTTATCTGTAGAGATTTGTATAAGCCCATTGTTCTTGAGGAGAGGCCGACGGACATGACAGACAAGGACTAGGAGATCCTGAGTCGTAAGGCGGTTGCCACGATCAGGAAATATATTGACAAAAGCTTCTTTGAGCATGTGTCCAAGTTTATGAACGCGTATGAATTTTGGAACAAGTTGAAATCTATGATTCAGAAGAAGAATCCCAGGAACAAAGCAAACCTGGTTCGTCGACTTATGAAGCTTCAGTACAAGGATGACATGAGTATGATTGAGCACCTCAAGACCTACAAAGGTATTTTGAATCAATTTTCCAAAGCCAATATGAAAATTGATGATGAGATGCAGGCTTTGTTGTTGCTGAGTTCGCTGCCAAAAAGTTGGGATACTTTGGTAGTGACATTGAGCAACTCAGTTCTAGAAGGAAAACTGACGATGGATGCCGTGCAAGATAGCCTCCTGAATGAAGAAGCAAGGAGAAGAGAATGGGGTGTATTAAGCACATTTGAGGCTAACGTTGCTGAGAGCAAAGGAAAATTCGACTTCTGACCGGAGCCAAGATGGACGTGATAAGTCCAGAGGCCGGTCTAAGCCAAAGTTTAACTTGAAGTGCTTCTACTGTGGGAAGGTAGGACACAAGAAGTTGGACTGCAGGACTTTGCAGAATGACGAACAGAACGGTTGTGTAAAACTAGATCAAATCGTTCCCAAGAGAAGGCATGATAAGAACACCACGGTTGTGGCTGCTGATGTCGAGATATTCTTCCTCGATGAAGAATTTTTTAATATAGCCCATGAAGACTGCACCTGGATTGTTGAGTCCTATGCCTCATTCCACGTCACCTCACATGAAGGATTCTTTTCTGCTTACAGAAAGGGTGATTATGGTGTTGTGAAGATAGGAAATCAGGTAACCAGCAAGATTGTTGGTGTCGGTGATGTAACCCTGACCACGGATGTCGGGCGCCGACTTGTGTTGAAAGATGTAAGGCATGTACATGACATGCGATTGAATCTGATCTCGGTTGGCAAGCTAGATGATGTCGGGTTAGTGAACTATTTCGGAGGAATTAATGGAAGCTGACCAAAGGAATTTGGTCGTGGCCCGAGGAAAGAAAGAAGGCTCTTTGTATGTCATGCAAGGAAAGACTAATGGTGGTGAAGCCAATTTTGTCCGAGATGGACCAAGCTTTGAGCTGTGACACAAGCGCCTCGACCACATGAGCGAGAAAGGACTCTAGATTTTGGAGAAGAAACAACTATTGATCGGGTTGAAGTGTCAAGTGCTGGAGAGTTGCACGCACTGCCTAGTTGGAAAGCAGCACCGGGTTTCGTTTGTGAGACCGGATCAACACAGACGACACAAGAACATTCTTGACCTCATACACACTGATGTGTGCTCTATGTCCGAGAGATCACTTGGTGGAGCTCAATATTTTGTTTCTTTCATTGATGATCATTCCCGCAAAGTGTGGGTTTACTTGTTGAAGACAAAAGACCAGGTACTCCAATCTTTCAAAGAATTCCATGCTATGGTGGAAAGGGATACTGGCATGAAGTTGAAAGTTGTTCGCTCAGATAATGGTGGTGAGTATTATGCTCCCTTTGATGCTTACTGCAGAAATGCCAGGATCCAACTTGAGATGACGCCCCAAGACTCCACAATTGAATGGAGTGGCTGAGAGGATGAACCGGACTATTGAATAGAAGGTCCGAAGTATGTTGTCCAATGTCGGGTTGCCGAAATCATTCTAGGGAGAAGTCGTTAGAACTGTTGTTGATTTGATCAACCTCTCACCATCGCGACTGCTTGAAGGAGAAATTCCAAAGGAAGTCTGGACCGGTCGAAGAACAACTTATGAACACCTGAAGGTATTTGGATGCCGAGCTGTTCGTGTATATCCCTATTGTGTTCTCTCTCATCTTACATTTTTTGCTTCCGCATTTGATTTGAGGGTCAGTTTTGACCCAACAAGATCATTTTAGGCATTTTGTGAGTTAGTGAAGTGAAATTTCAAAGACCTCACATCATCCATTGTAAAAAAAAAAAAAAAAAAAAAAAAAAAAAAAAAAAAAAAAAAAAAAAAAAAAAAAAAAAAAAAAAAAAAAAAAAAAAAAAAAAAAAAAAAAAAAAAGAAGAAGAAGAAGCCAAACATTCAAAGCATATTTTCCAAATTCTTTCTCTTCCCTCACCAATTGTGTTATGCACACTCTCGCTTACAATTTCAAATGCTAATTAATCACGTTCAATTGATCAAATCGTCGAGAATCACTTGAAAAATTGTATATTAAAAAATGATTTAGAATACCCAGAAACTATTCATAAAATCCTCGAATCAACAAGACTTGTGGAAAAATGATTCAGACCATTTATTTAAGAATCTTGAACTTTATATGGATCAACAAACCCTATTTAGTCTTACAAAAACCTGATTAAGTTAATTATGTTTTAGAAATACAAAATGTGTGCTCCTTTTTAGTGTGAAAATCGTCGAGAACAACAAATCGCATGAGGGTTGTTCGTAGATGGATTCGTCATTGTACATTGGACCGAGATTTGGAGTGTTTTAGAATAGTCATTAGCAACTGTAGTCGCAGTCGGGACGCTGCGACGGTTGTCGCGGTCATGGCACACAGTGGTGTAATCAGACTTCTACATTGGCAACACCAAACTCGTCACCATAGAGAGAGGTGCGATTGCTGCTGGAGAAGAATCGACGGTGTTGCTTTTCTGCCTCTTTCCTTGTGTTGCATCTCTCTACTAGGTTTCAATACTCCTATTGAATAAAATTTTACACATAAATTCATAGGTTAGTTTTTATTCAGGGACTAAATTGTAAAATCCTAACTAAAATATCATTATGTATCCGATCTTCAATCCTAATATTTGAACTCTTTACTAATATATCTATCAGTCAGCAATAGTGGTCCACCGGTGGATTCCTCATTGATGGTCCACCGTAAAAATTAACTTTATATTGAAGTAAAAACTTTCAGAATATTTTCTAAAATTCATGAACTCTGTTAATATAAGAGATTCTCTCTCCGTGCAACTAAAAGTAAGTTGTTGCACCATACAATACGTTAGCTACCTTTAACTAAACAAAACTTCCATTTCCTTGCCAAAAATATAAACAAAATAAAAAATAATAATTTATTTATCATTGCAAAGTTCAAACTACCCAATTGAATTGCCATTTGCTTGCACCATATAGCATTTAAATAGGTAGGTCATGGGTATCAAATTAAGGGACGCTTTTAAATGATAATAGCTAGCTGTCACAGTTCGGGTGAAAACATTCCTAAATCCAGGATCATCCGATTTGATATTTTGCACACTGCTAATTATTAATGCAAACTACTGAGCTCCATTTCAATTCCTGCACAAGTATATATTCATTACATTCCTGCATAGTATAGAGGATCCATCAACATGTATGTGATATAATTAAAGCGGCTCCAGGGAGGGACCAATCACAGTTTGATTTTTTTTTTTTTAACCAATCACTATAGTTAAAAAAAACATGTAATGTGACACAAAAATGTGTATAAAACTGAAATAAATTTATTTAATAACACTTTAAATAATACAAAAATAGGTAGTTGTAGTCTCTCAATAATTTTTTACTCAAATTCAATCCTCAAAATTTTTATTTGCTACGATCAAGTATTTCACTCAAATTTCCTTTATTTAAAGCCTTCCAAAAAGGTTAATTTATACTTAAGTAATTGGATCATAACACAGATTTAAAATATATAATAATTTGAAATTTTGATAAAATTTAACAGGTTTTACAGTAATTGTATTTAGAGTTTAGAGGCAGAAGAAAAAATAAACTATAGGTGAACATGGGATCGATCATCTGATATGATCAATCCGAACCAAATTGAAGAAAAAAGAATTCAAATTGAATCCATCTATTATAAAATGCTTCTCTCTCTCTCTCTCTCTCTCTATCTATCTATATATATATATATTTAGGTTCGTCAACAAAAATATATTTATTATTAATTTTTATAAAACAAAAAATTTACATGTGTTAACAAAAATATTACATATATTGATAAAAAAAATATAACATATAACTTTTTCTTTTAAAGTAAAATATTTTTTGTTTATTTTTTTTTTAAGTCTCTCTCCTCGTTAGACGGCCCATGCATATATATAATACTATGAGATTAAACTATAAAATCATTTTACAACCCAAAGTTTTTTTCTTCTCAAAATTTAATAACATGTCCTAGTCTCATAATTAATGCAGATAGTGGAATGGGGAAAATTCAACATGATTGAAGCAGAGCGTCGCCTTCTGGCGAATGCCCTTCTTGATTTCTCAAACCAACGTTTTATTCTGATATCAGAATCATGCATCCCTCTCTTCAACTTCTCAACAATCTACTCATATTTGATGAACTCCACCCAAAGCTATGTGATGGCTTATGATGAAGATAGTCTAGTTGGGCGTGGACGTTACAACCCTCACATGTCCCCTATGGTCACCCTCAAGCAATGGAGAAAAGGGTCTCAATGGTTCGAAATGAACAGAGAACTTGCCCTAGAAGTGGTGTCAGACAAAACCTACTTCCCAATTTTTCAAGAGCACTGCACGAGAGCATGCTATGCTGATGAACACTACTTGCCAACATTTGTTAACATAATGTTTCCGGAGAAGAATTCTAATAGGAGTTTGACTTGGGTTGACTGGTCAAAGGGTGGCTTGCACCCAACTAAATATGTGAGACCAGAGGTCACTGTGGCGTTTTTGGAGAATTTGAGGAACCAGAAATGTGAGTATAATGGGCAAGCTCACACAAATGCTTGTTTTCTCTTTGCCAGGAAATTCTTGCCCACTTCTTTGACAAGGCTCATGAGGTTTGCTTCAAGTGTCATGCACATACAATAATGTTAGTTGGCTGTTGCTATTTGCACCAAAGCAAAATTGTTACTAAACTAATAATAATATTCAATTCATTCTTTTCATCTTGCAAGTGTTTGTTTGTCTTATCAGAGGCTCATTCTCGATCACACTGTCTTGCATTTTATAGACTATCAATCAACACCTTGTAATAGTAAAAAAAAAAAAAAAAAAAAAAAGTGATTTTTTAAGGTGATAAAACCTTGTGAGAGAGAGAAAATATAAATATAACTGGCAATACCAAAGAACATAAAGAGAGAAAAATAAAAAGGTGTTAATGAGATTTTTTAAGAAATAGAGTATCTTAAAATCATTACTCATCGAATTATATGTATCAAGAATATTAAATAGTTTTGTTGGTAATAGAAGTTTAAGTTAGGCAAATTAGACCAAAAGAAGTTGGCGGGCAAAAAAGTTTCAAATTGCATTCGGATGACTAAACTCTAAGGTAAGTAACATGGTAAAAAATAGCATCTTAAATCTAAATGAAAACACACTTTTGTTTTTGGAGAACACTTTCCGACTGCACCAAACATTATTAAAGACATGCTTTCCTAATTGTGAGTGTGTTTTTCTTTTCACACTCATTTTACACTTTTTTCTCTTAATTTGTTTAATTTTTCTTTCAAAAATAGGAAAGAGATTCAAAAATAGAAGAGAAAAAGAGAGTGAAAAACTAAAAAAAAAAATATATATAAGATGAAAAAAAAAAGACTTAAAGAAACAAGTGTTACAAGGATTGATAGAATGGACGTGTAAAATAATGAACTTATATTTTCATCACATATCTCATTGTAACATTTTAAACTAACTCATTGACACTTAGAGGTGTTTCGTATGAGAGACTTTTTTGGTTTTCCAAGAATGTTGAAAATTTTAATTTTTTATGTTTGATATATATTTTTCATATTTTTCTTTTAGCACAATAAAAACATCATATTATTCTTTATTAAATTATATTATATAATTAATAATTAAAATAATTAGTAAAAATATGTATAACTCTTTAAAACCGTATAAAATTTATCTAAAGATTAATAACGGTAAGAAAAACATGATTCTCAAGAATTCATGATTCTTGGACGTCAAAAAACTTCTCTCTTACTAAATACTCCTTTAATATAAGTACAATACTGATTAAAATAAAAAATAACCTCTAATAAGGACAACTTCATCTATGATTGCTTTTAGTAAAAACATCTCAAAAGTTCAAGTTTAATTATATTAGTCATTTCCTTCTTTTATTGATAAAACTATTTTTTTAATTTCTATATTTAAAAATATCATTGGGTAAAATATATAATATATATAAAAACTAAAATAATATACATAAGGGCTCAATGGAAATGTTTTAATTAAATATAGAAATTAAAACAATTTTTTTCATAACTATAAAGAATAAACGGATAATCGAAGCCAAATAACAATATATATAAACTATATTAAACGAATTAACTAACAAATAATAAGAAGGGAGAAGGGGGAGGAAGAGATACTGGGTTCAAAAATTAATCATGCATTGATAAAAATCCATAAGCTAAACACTAATATTTGGTAATAAAAAAAATATAAACTATCAGACACAATAACCCATCGTAGAGCATCATTCGTTGCTCTTCACGCGTAACTGGGTCTCACAACAATCAACATTTATAATAAAGATCAATAATAAAATTATATAACACATAATGGAATATATTTAAAAAAAAACTTAAATTAATATCTTGAAAATATTAATCACATTCAATATTTACCATAAAATAAAAAATTAATAAAAGGACGTTGAAAAAGATAACAATTATTCATATCATATCCACATTGCTTTACTTAATATAATGATAATAATAATCCCCTAACTTAAAACTTAGCTTATATTGAATCACATCATATATATGAAATACAAATAAAAGTTTCAGAAAAATTCAAAAAACAAATTCAACACCCAATAATAATTTAGTTTACAGACACTACCCTAGTTATGTCCAAGTTCATTGACTGGCACTAGCTCCATCTCGTCTTGTACATGCATCTTCAGGCGCGGAAGGTGACTCCGAAACCGAGTCCAGCGCGTCATGAGACGGTGACACGTGGACCCCGCTCAACTCCTCGATCATTTTCGCCACGTGGCTCATCCTGGGCCGTTGATCAGGCGCGGTCGCAGTGCACGACATAGCAATTTGCAGCAGCGCCACCATCTCCTCCTCAATGTCCTTATACATCATAAGCTCGAGATCGAACACCTCCGCCGTCCACTCCTCCCTCACCACCGACCGGACCCACCAGGCAAGCTCCACCGCCGCTGCGCAGCCGCCGCCCTCCTCGGCGGAGGGGCATTTCCCCGTCAGAATTTCCATCAGGAGGACGCCGTAGGAGTACACGTCGGACATCTGGGTCTGCTTCCGACCGTCCGATGATGCCTCCGGCGCGCGGTAGCCGTTGGATCTAGAACTCGTGGGGCCCGCGAAGATGGAGGAGAGCCCGAAATCCGACACGCGCGCCTTGCCCGCCACGTCGACGAGGACGTTCGTGGATTTGATGTTACCGTGGGTGAATTTATTATCACTGTTGTGAATGAAGGCTATGCCTCGTGCCACTCCAGCTGCGAGATTCAGCCGCGTGGTCCAATCCAGTGGGGTCCGTCCAGGTCCTCGGTTACCTGTCGGAGATACCAATTCATTATTCATTTATAAGTGAAAAAATAGTAAATTTGTTTATGAAAGTAGTACGGAAAGTTTCGTATCTCTCTATATTTTTAATTTAAAAAACAGAAATATTTAGAAGTTAAAAAATAAGAAAAAAAAGTAATTAATTAAAATATAGTATAATAGTTGTTAAAAAAATAATAAAGAATAAAATTGTTTAAAAAATGTGTACAATAAATAAAATAAATAAGATAATTCTCATTATTAATAATTATAAATGATGCAGTGATCAATTGATTTTCTTTAAAATGAAAAATGAAAATTAGTTTAATTTTTAAAGATTAAATTAATATTAAATGATAAAATTTTAGGATCAATTTATTTGTAAGACTAAATTGCTACAGTATATTAAGTGACTAAATTATCAATTTGTGATAATTTCACGTTTTTATGGACTAATTTGATTATTTAAAATGTATATGTATATGGAAATCTTTTTTACGGAATCATATTTTCTATCATATTTTTAAGTGATAGTTTTTTTTAACAGATTTTAAAGTAATAGTTAAAATTTGTTAAAAATTATAAAATTATTATGTGAATTTTTTTCTTTTATTTAATTAATTTTGTTCACAATTTTATAGTTCTTAGAAAATTTTAATTAATAAAGGAAGTTTATGAGAGATTCTTTTTATATCACTCGGTGTGTATTGATTTGAATTTGACCATTTTCCTCGCTCTCAAATTGTATTAGTTTCCTTTGAAGTCTTTTTTTCTTCTTAATTTAGAGCGAAAGAAGTTGTCATATTAATTTTAAGGATTGATTATGACTTTAGTTTCTTAAATTTTTCTTTGAATTAATTAATTTATGATTTTTAAGATTAATTAAATTTATTTTATTGTTTTTTTAATAGGATTTATCAAATTCTCTTTTTACACACAATTACACAAAATCTTTACAAATTAAATTTATTTTTATTGATAAAGACATCAATTTTTACTCAAAATTTTAAAAAAAAAAATCGTATTATATATCCACTTTTCAAATCTTAATATCACCTCTTATTTTCAAATTTTTTCTAAAATTTTAATTTCGAAATTTTAAAATTATGTCACGTTTTAAATTAATAGTTACTCCTTCAATGTTTAGCTATAAAATGAGAAAAAAAATCAGTTTTAAAATAGAAATTAATTAATTAAAGGTTAAAATTTCTTAATTTTAAAGTTAAAAATACATAATTAGCTAGAAAAATTTTAAAAATTTAAAATTATACATAATATAGGTTTCTATTATCTTAAACTTTATGTTTTCTAGGTTTCTCCTTTCTAATATAAAATTATCGTATTATTATTGACTAAAGCAAGGGCAACTGACTTTTGCATAAGGTTCAAATGGTTGTGGCCTACTTTGCCCGTTTTGGTTACTTTCTCAACTTGAGTGGCTAAAGATAAAAGCAAAAGGCCAAAGGTTGTTTTGGAAAAGAACAAAAAGCAAAGCAGAATTAAACTCTCATATATAAAAGACATGCACTAGCTATAGTAGTAGTATTCTCTATTCTTTTTTTTCTACTTTTACAAGAAAAGAATCTAACGCAGTAGCTTAGTATGTAAATAGTTCAGTAACCCCTATTCCCAGATTGTGGTCATATAGTGCAGCTTGTGCTCATTTAACAATTGTTTTGTCTGTGATTGATGGAATTGGAAAATCCATGAAAAGCAGGGATGGAAGGAAGAATAAGGATATATTGATCCCGTGTTGCAAACAAAGATGCATGCATGATCACATGGTCCAACTTCAAATCTTCAATGTATCAACATGGACCCCTACCCAAAACTCAAAAAAATAACTCTAGTTTGATCTGGGTACCCTACATGCACGGGTGTCTTGCTCATTACGCCATCATTACTGAATAAGTAGGTGACAGATTCTGTTGAGTTTTTACTATTTCGTTTATTGGCTGGCAGCTAAGAGTAAGACAATGCCGAAAAAGATATTCTGAATAGCTTTTTATTAGTATTTTTCAGATCGAATTAGAATTTCATATCATAATTTTTGCTAATTAAATAAGAAGTTACCGAATCTATTAAGGAGTTATATATATACTTCATATTTCGATTATAAACAATAAAAGTCTAGTGTTTTTTTTTTTTGTCAAATGTAAATAAATTTTATATACTTATGTCTTATTTAATGAAACTATCTCCAAAATATTTTTTATTTAAAAAGATTATGAACTTTCTTATATTTGAAATCAAGTTTTAATGAAGTATAATTTAAAAAAATACATATCTTTTAATTAAAAATAACACAATTTAATAAAATTAACTAATTTCTTAATAAATGTCAAATATATATATTTTTTATATAATCGATGGAATATAAAGAAATCTTGAAAGCACCAAAAAATAAATTAAGGAGGTCTTGATATATAAAGAAATCTCGAAAGCACCAATAAAATAAGTATTGGTTTTACTCCACATCTAATGAAGTTTTTCCCTAGAAAATAAATGGATTTTATTATTTTTAAAGTTGACTAAATCACTAAACAAACTGTTACCCAATTTCAGCAGTGGAATGGAACAACTAAAAACAAAAAGTCTCGAGCAGCGTAAAAACCTAAATAAATTTAGAGAAAAAAAAAAAGAAGTTTAACTAGTTGTAATAAAATGATGTGAGGATGTTACCGTGGAGGAGCCAAGACAAGTTACCATTGGGCATGTAATCGGACACGAGCAGCTTCTCGTCTTTAGCGAAATAGTAAGCCCTCAAAGGAACAATATTGCAGTGTCTCAACCTTCCAAGCACTTCCATCCGCTGCTGAAATTCCCTCTTCCCTCCAACACTCACTTCTTTCAGCCTCTTCACCGCTACAACGGTCCCATCATCGAGCACAGCTTTATACGCCGTGCCAAACACGCCCTTCCCCAACATCTCCGCTGACGCACGCAGCAGCTCCTCCAACTTAAACGTCCTCACCCCTTCCAAAAACACCATTCCCTCGCTGTTTACGTCCCTAGGTTGTTTCACATGTAAAAAAAATTAATTAATTGATAAAGAATAATTCTTAATCCGCTTAAAATTATTTTTAGTATATGTAGTTTAACATTTTTTATTTTTAATTCTGTAAAATAAATTATTTTAGTCCTTGAAAATGTAATTATTTTATTTTTCATTTTTAAAATATTTTAAATAATATTTTTACTGCTTAAAACTTTTTTTTTGTTGAAAACATTTTATAAAAAATAATTTTTTTATTATCTAAAATATTATAAAGAAAAAATAAAATAAACATATTTTAAAAAACTAAAATAAAAGAAAAAAATTATAAGAATAAAAATAAAAAAATAAATCATAAAGATAAAAAAATATATTTAAGTGTATTCTCTTATAACTTCTCTTATTGTTTTATACTATAAGTTTTAAATATACTTTATACTTTTAATACAATAAATACCTTTATTTTTTTTACTTAATATTTAAGGTAATAGGAGGATATAGAAGGAAGATTTAACATAAGAGAATAATAATTTAAAAAAAAATTAATTTTATTAACATTAATTCTCTCTACATACCTCTTATACACTGCCTTCGACTTCGAATGGGTCTCTACTTGTACTTCTTTTAACGAAGCAGAATAGTGTTGGTTTTCTGTTTCTAAAAAAAATATTTAATAAAGATAGGAATAAAAGAAATATGAAGGTTTAGATATTCAGTTTATATATCTTATCATTCCATACAGATAGGAATGTTTAGATATTTAATTTATATCTTTTATTCCATAAAGATAAGAATATTTAAATATTCAGTCTATATCTTTTAAGGAAACAGTTTCTGTATGTGGTCCATTTATTGGTCACATTCACCCACTAACCCATTATCTTATTCCATTAAAGATTGAGTTCTGTGATGGACAGAACTCTATAAATAGAACTGGGCACTCTCTGTTTTAGATCACCAAGCCT
>PYAF01000768.1:1128-22177 GCA_007407185.1 Glycine tomentella
AGAGAGGGAAAATTAGTGTGGAAACTCTGCTGAAACGGAAAGCGGTGATGAATCCTTTCACCTATTTTTCTAAGGAGGTTCTGTCCATGCTTGGCTAGCTTCTCTCAAAGGATTGGATGTAATCTTCTTACCCTTAAAGTATTTCTTTTAATATTTATTTATGCATAAGTCTTTTCTATTTATTATTGGTAAATTTATTTTGTACTTAACGCTTGATTCTACTTGATCAATAGTTTCATGAATTAAGGTTCTAAGTTTAACTGGGAAGTACTCTTAAAACTTGAATTGAATAAATTTACTCTTTACATTACGTTGCTAGGAATAGAGCATAATGTTTAGATTGCAAAGAATATGATTGTAATGCTAGGTATTTATTTCATATGCGAGGGATCGATATTTGATAAATATTCTTAGGATTCTCAAATACGAGGGATCGATTTGGGGTGATTTTATGTGTGCATCAATAATAAAAGAAAAATAAATTATGCATGGTAATATTAATTGAATACTAAGGGTATGAACGATGAAATCCAATCCTACGTTCTTAACTTAATCAAATTCGTTTTATTAGTTTTCGTAATCTTTAGTAACTTTCCGTAATTTTTCGTAATCTTCCGCACTAAGTTTATTATTCCCGTTTCTTCTAAATTTTCATAATTTCTGTTAATCCACAACTACATGAAACTCTGTTCACACTCATTGTACATAACTATTAAACTGTTAAGCTTTATTTGAATTAACTGAGTAAAAATCAAGTCCCTGTGGAGACGAACTTTTTATAAATTTTGTAACTTACAACGACAATTGGTACGCTTGCCAAAAGTCTAACAGGCTGCTCTAGACATATGACAGGTGACATGTCCATGCTCACAAATTTGACACTCAAAGATGGAGGATATGTCACTTATGGTGATAATAATAAAGGAAAGATCATTCGAGAAGGAAATATAGGAGATAGTTTCAAAACAAAGATAAAGAATATGCTTTATGTGGAAGGTTTGAAGCACAACCTCCTTAGCATAAGCCAACTATGTGACAAAGGACTCAAGGTCTTGGTATGAGAGATTAAGCAATTTCTTGCTTAACCAATCTTTCATAAGAGGACATGTTGACAAAACCTTGTTCATTAAGAAGCATGACAATGATATCTTGTTGGTTCAAATCTATGTGAACGATATTATATTTGGTTCAACTAATCAATCTATGTGCAGAGAATTTTCTATCTCAATGCAGAGTGAATTTGAGATGTCAATGATGGGGGAGCTCACATTCATTCTTGGACTATAAGTCAAGCAAATGAAAAGTGGAACTTTCCTTGGTCAAGCCAAGTATTGCCTGGAGATGATCAAAAAGTTTGAAATGGAGAAGAGCAAGGATGCTGCAATTCCTATGGCTACATCAACTTATCTTGATTCGGATGACAAAGGAAAAAGTGTTGATAAGTCTAAATACAAAGGAATGATTGGATCTTTGTTATACTTAACTGCAAGTAGACATGATATTATGTTAAGTGTTTGCTTATGTTCTAGATACCAAGCAAATCCCAAAGAGTCTCACCTAACTGCAATCAAGAGGATCCTCAAATATCTCAAATCTACACCAAGAGTTGGACTTTGGTATCCTAAAGGTGCATCACTCAACATAGTTGGATATTCTGATTTTGATTTTGCAGGGTGAAAATTGGATAGGAAGAGAACTAGTGGAACATGCCATTTATTAGGCAGCTCACTAATCTCTTGGCACTGCAAGAAGCAATCCTGTGTTGCTTTATCAACTACTGAGGTTGAGTATATCTCTGCTAGAAGCTGTTGTGCACAAAGCCTTTGGTTGAAGCAACAACTCCAAGATTTTGGTGTTGAGCAAAAGGAAATACCCCTACTTTGTGACAATACAAGTGCCATCAACATATCCAAGAATCCAATCATGCATTCAAGGACCAAACATATTAAGATAAGGCATCCTTTCCTCTGGGATCACATATAAAAGGTTATATCAAAATTGAATTCATTGATATACTTAACCAATTGACTGATATTTTCACTAAACCCTTGGCTAGAGATAGATTTTATACGCTTAGAAACATGCTAGGAATCCTTGATGAGTCTAATATATGTTAGCATGCTTATTAATGTATCTATTTACATCTAATTTGGCTAGTCATCACATTTGACGCACCATTCGAAATGTGTTGCATAATCACTGTTCATTCTGCAATATTCACTGGAATAATCGATTAATTGTCGAAATAATTGATTAATTGATCTTTAAAAGCATTTCTGAAACAAATTTATGCTTATGTAATCGATTACCTTGTCGAATTAATAGATTACTCACTGTTTAAAATGAATTCAGAAAATTTGTTTGCTTTGGATTAATCGATTACGATGATGAATTAATCGATTACGCATACTAAATAAGCTTTTTCAAAATTAACTTGGACTGTAATAATCAATTACAACGAATAGTAATCGATTACTGAGTGTTAACTCTATTTTTCACTGGAGTAATCGATTACGCTTCATTTTAATCGATTACACCTTATGTTTTCTTCCTTCCTTGCTTATGATATGTAGCTTGCTACTTTTTGCATTTAATAAGCCAAATAGAGGGAGAAGATTTTGAACATTATGAGAAAATGAAAATAACTGAATCTTATTTTTTCTATATGAATCTATGTTTCTGCAACTTACGCAATATTACCTAAAACAGGGGAAGCAATCTAAGAATCTATCTATGCTTATGCAAAGCTTCTTAATACTTGAAATTAGAAAAATGCTAAGTTTATTTTAGGTTAAGATTAAAGCTCTACACTTATCTCTCTCATGTACTTAAAAAAAGCAACAAATGTTCAATTGGTATTTGGCATGATCAAAGCCAAAAAGGGGGAGATTGTTGGATATAGGAGGAGCTAAAGATGAAGATCAAGGATAAAACTAATGTCACTTGAAGGCATTTGTAATTTGTAGAATGGTTAAGAAGGCTAATATTGTGATCCTTGCATTGCATAAAGCATAAACAATATTCATGCATAAAATGTTTTAAGAAGAGAACTTAAGAGCTTATATGTGCATATTCCATGGCTTTGTCTACTTTAATCGATTATACAAGGATATAATCGATTACCAACTTCTGTTTGATTCTGGAAAAGCCATGAAGAACACTTTAATCAATTAGTAGCTACTCATAATCGATTACATAGCACAATCGATTACCATTACACTGTAATCGATTACACAAGTTCATCTTTAAATATGCATGACTGCCTTAATCGATTAACACAATTTGTAATTGATTACATAGGCTTACTCTGGAAATTGTACATGACTGCCTTAATCGATTACCATAATATGTAATTGATTACCAAGGCCTATTGCATATACGAGACTAACTGGTTTAATTGATTACTTCATGGAATAATCGATTACTTTGTTCATTAAATATTTCCAGATTGTCTCAAGAACATTTTAATTGATTACTTGGTTAAACAATCGATTACATATGTTAAAATAATCGATTACACTTGCATAATAATCAATTACTGTCTGTTAAAACTATTTTCTATATAAAGCTGCTTGGGTCTGCGATTTCAAAGAAGATAATTTTTTATCATATACTTGAGATTACGAAATCCCAACACAAGCAAAAGTTCTCATTGTCCAAAAAATAGTTTTCTGAGTATTAGATTTCTTGCTTGAGATTAAAAGATCACTTTACTTCATAGTTGAAGATGAGTCAAGAATTTTTTTCAAGAAAGTTGATTCTGGGCTTTGATATTCATACAACCTAGTGTTGATTGGTAAAATTATTCGTGCATTCATTCATCCATTGGGGGTCACAGGTTGTGTTTCTCTTAAACTTTCTTGTAGATTGTTTTGAGTTTAAAAATACTCTTGTAAGGCTAAGTTCAAAGAGTTTCTTTCAAGCTTTCTAGAGTAGTGTTCTCTAGGGGTAAAGATTTGAGTAGGGTTCTCAAGATCTTGGTGATTTGATTTATAATAGGGTGTTAGAACTCTGATTCTTTGTCTAGAGTTGATAGAGAAAATCACTTGTAATTGCCTATAAAGAATACTTTTGAATTAGTGGAACTCTAATATAGTTTGATTAGAAGAACTGAATGTAGCTTCTCTTGAGAAGTGAACCAATATATGTGCCTGTGTTAATTTCTATTGTTCTATCTCTTCTTGTTATCTTGATCTCTCAGCTGTTGTGATTTCTTCATTACTCAACAATTGCTGGTTTTGTGATTGGAATCTTGGACAGAGTGATTTGATTAAATTAAGGTTGTGTTTGTTTTAAAAGTGATTAATATCCTAAACTCTGATTTCAAGAATTTTAAAAGGTCAAGGTTATTCTAATTCACCCCCCTCCTGGTGTTTGAGTGTATTCATTGTTTTCAAATGACTTGTATATTAGCACAGGTTATAGGAAGAAATGAATCTTATGTGGTGAGAAATCTTGTTGTTATGATGTTCTTGAAAAGTGTTTTTGTATGATGATGAAATCTTGATGTTTTGTGGCATAATTGCATGACACGAGTTATGTAGCTTTGCATGTCATTGAGCATGTCATGTGCATTAAGAAAGATAAAAAGATAAGACTTGAAGGGTGATACGGTTAAGCCGAGCACGACCCTGAGGGAAAGACTAAGGAAAGATAATACCTGAAGAGTGATATAGTTAAGCTGAGCACGACCCTGATGGTACCCAACGGGTGATATGGTTAAGCCGAGCATGACCCTGCGAGAAAGACATATTGACCCAAGGGTGATACAGTTAAGCTGAGCACGACCCTATGGGACCCCAAAGGGTGATACAGTTAAGCTGAGCATGACCCTGCTGGAGGAACCTAAATTTAGTAATGAGCTCATTGTCTAGTTTAGGGTATTAAAGAAGAGATTAATAAAGAAAAGTTATGCATTGTCATGATTGAAAACTTATGCTTGCACTAGTGATGAAGTATGAGATTATTTTTAAGTGTTTGTGAATAAAATGAAACTACTTCAATTATATGTTTATGAAATTAAAATCAACTATGATTGTTCACATGTTTTCTTGATAAACCAAAGTAGCTGGAATGATGACGATGACAGTATATGATAAGTAAATTTTCACCTACTGGGAATTCTCATTGTTTGTGTGTTCCCGTGTCATTCCAGACAGGTAAATCGAAAGGAGCAGCTACAAAGTGGGGACAAGTTGGAAGATTTCTTTTAATATCGCAGACTTGTAGTATCTTCCTATATGTTTTGTAGTATGTGGACATTAATATTATTATATGAAATATTATTTACAAGTTATTACTAAGTTTTTAAGTTACTAAAGAGACCAAAAAGTCTCTACAAACTCTATATAAGCATAATTTTCTTAAACAATTAAATTTCTAATATTGAGATAAGTTTTTCTCAATCGATTTTGGTTAAAAAATTTACATTAAAAAGTTAACATCTTCTAGTTACTTATTATGACCTAGGCATAATATAGTAATTGGAACGGTGTTACACATCTCCTTTGCTTACCAATTTTTCTTTGTAAGTTACTGATAAGTGCCCTATTTTAGTAACTTATCTTTTGATCTTAGTAAATTTTCTTATAAACTTACCGTAAACCTAGTCGATTTGTATTTAGTACTTATGTAAATGTTGTTTTTCATATTTTGGAAGATTAGTCCAATCATATTTTGTATTTTGATAGGGTCCGATGATATCTGAAGCATCCAAGCAAGCAAAGTAAGCGAAAAGGGCATCAAAATCAAATTTGGGAGGTGTCAGAAGCAAAATGGCCCAAAATTCGTCCAGGCCCATGACTTTTCTTCACCATTAAGGCTTTAACCCGCCCAGGCGAGTGGAAGCAGTGTATTTTGCTAGCCCAGGTGAGTTCAAGTTCCAAGGAGATAAGGCTATCTCACCCAGACGAGTGAAAACAGGCAAAAACACTCGCCTGGGCGAGTGGACACAAGCTGGTGACCAAAATCTATAAATAGCCATGCAGAAACTTGAAGAAATCATCCCATTTTCATTTAGCTTAGGATAGTGTTAGGGAAAGTGAGAGAAGTGAGAATTAGTGTGGAGACTCTGTCGGAAAGAAGCAGTGATGGTTCCCTTCATCAATTCTTCTCTTGAGGTTCTCTCCATGGTCGCCTAGCTTCTCTAAGGATTAAGCGTACTCTTCTTAACCCTATGTCTCTCTTTTAATATTTACTAGATGCATGAATCGTTTCTATTCCTTATTGGTAATTTCTGCATCATGAGCATAGAGCTGAAACAAATTCCTCCATGGAAGAAATTACCTCTAGGCTAGAAAATATAGAGACTAGGATAGCTCTCAAAGATTTCGACAATCCCTAGTTTAGTTGATGTAATTTCCTGCTTGTGGTTGTGGTGTTTCTGCTTTCTTATTTTCAGTTGTTATTTTTGTTGCTTTCACATTTATGTTTTCTTGTACTGCACTTTATGATTAATGAATAAAATTCTTTTTTTTTTTTTTGTTTCCATCTTCCTTGATTATCTTGTTGTCACTGGTATATTTTGTATGTGATAAGCTATAAGTGGGAGAAAATGAACATATAGAAAAACATGAATACAGGTGTAAACAATTAAAAAAAATGCTTGATATTAACTATGAATTGTTCATTGCTCTTATCTGAACTTAATATAAAATTACCTAAGATAGGGGAGGAATATAATGAATGTACACTATTTATGCAACGTATACTTGACATTTGTTCTTGGCAAAAAGCTGAATTGATTTTAGATTTCAAGTATAAAGCTCCTAGCATTCATCCCTTAAAAGCACATGAAGGCTAAATATGTTCAAATGAAGTTTGGCATGATCAAAGCCAAAAAGGGGGAGATTGTTAGATAAAGGGGGAGCTTGAAGAAGATCAAGATGATGAGGCTATTTGTCTTAGACATATTTTAGCTTTTTACATGCTATTCAATTGAAGACATATGTAATTTGTTAGTTGTTTAAGAGATTCATCCTATAATCTCTTGCATTGTATAAACATCATTCATTGGCATGCATACATGGTTTTTATCAAGTCACATGATTTGTGTAAAAGCTTAAGGTTTTCATGTTTGCATAAGATGCCAAGTACTCATGGTTAAGTTTTGGAAAAACCACTTTTTACATTAACTTAATCGATTACCAGAATATGGTAATTTGTTACTTAAGTCATTAAGAACTAATTAATCGATTACAAGGTAATGGTAATCGATTACATAGTACAAAATACAGAATAAGTCTTCCTGAGTTAATCGATTATCATCTAATCGTAATCGATTACATTAACACATTTTTTGAAGCTAGATTGTCTATGGTAATCGATAACATAGCGATTTAATCGATTACTTTGCTCATTTATCTTTTCCAGAAAGAACAAAGAACACTTTAATTTATTAAATATGATATTAATCAATTACTTAAGTGAAAATAATCGATTACATGGACTATTTAATCGATTACATTCAGTTGAAACAGTTTTTTATAAAAAGTTATTTGGTCTTTTGATTTGAACAGAACATTACAATTCGAATTTTTCACTATTTTCAAAAGTCTTCTGAATTTGAGAGAAGATACGCTGAGTAACAAAACTCTTGTCCCATAATTCAAGATCTTCATGCATCATTGGTAGAATTCTTTCTGGACAAGATTTTAAAGGATTTTCTTGGAGAGCTTGGTCTGAAACTTGCTTTCTTTCAACCTGATTCCAGATTGGTAAATACATGCATTTTCATTCTTTGGATCAGAAGGTTATATCTCTCCTCTAAACTCTGGTTGTAATTCATTTTTACATTTCAGTTTGTTAGTTATTATTATAAAAGGGTTCTTTAAGCTTGTCTAGAGTAGGGTTCTCTAGAGGGAAGAATAGAGAAGGATTTCTCTATGTCTTGATCATTAGAAGTCTAAAGGGTGTTTAGATTCCGTTCTTTATCTAGGGTTGATAAAGGGTGGTCTTTTGTAAGCTTGTAAAAAACAAAATTTTGTTAATAGTGAAACTCTAGCCAAGGTTTGGTCAGAAGAAATTGGATGTAATCGATTACGATTGAACCAATATAGTTCTTGGTGTTCTTTTAATATCATTTTGCTATCATTGATTGTTAATCTTTTGGTTAATCTTTTCAAGATCAACAGATAAACATTTTCTGCTATTACTTTCTAAAAAGGGTGAGTCTTGATTGACTGAAACTTTTTTTTTAAAGGGTGTCCTTGTAATACGATCCTAAATTCACTGTTTGTTTCAAAGAGATTTTAAAGACTATTTTTTAACCAATTTACCCCCTCTTAATTAATTGTGTGTTCATATTGTTTTGAGTGTAGGCTTAAGTTATGTTCACTTTATGGTTAGTTCTATATAATATTTTGACTTTCCAAAAAGTGTGTTATAATGACATCAATTATAATTTATTGCTCCTGGTAGTGAAATTATATTTATTAAAACGTGGCAGTAAGTTTGTATAATTGTATTAAGATTTTTTTACTATGAGAATATGTCATTTATTTATAAATATCACAACAACTTAAAAAATATGAATATGTCAGTAATTAGGGAGACTTTATTTAGGAAATTTACATTATAAAATGTTTAACAATTTTATGGAGATAAAACTCACAAAGATTGAACGGAACCAAAACCAAACTGCAAAAGATTGGCTAAAACCGATTATCTTGGGCCACTCTTCGGACGAAATTTATTCTGCTAAATTCGACTTTCATTGGCTAACTAGTGCTCGTCAATCCACTGATAACTTATTGAGGAAGGGTTCCTGGGTGTGGCCTCTTAGATTACCAGAGAATATTACACACTTCATGTGGCTGGCTGATCACCAAAGCCTACCTTTTTCCGTACTAGCCGGCATATTGCTAGTGACTGTTCTTGTTGCAGGTGTGGAGGGCAGGAGGAGTCCATTTTTCATCTTCTTCGTGATTGTCCAACGGCTTCCAAACTATCGAGTCTATTGGGTCTCAACGTCGATCACCAGCAATCTGATGATGGCTTCTCCGATTGGCTTAAACGTAATGCTTCAGCAGGTTATGGGACACTCTTCATGGCCGTGTATATAAATTAATTTCATTAAAATAATCTTTTATGTTTCAATTAACTAATATTCATATTTTATTTGAACAAAAATAGGTTAATATGTTATGCACATTGCTCATTTATTAATTAAAGTTTTTTTTTAACAGAATTATTAATTGAAGCTTTTCTCATTTATTTTGAGTTTAAATACTTGTAAATGAGACTAGTGTAAATAATATAAAGTAGGTCTTTAACTTTAAGCCCCAATTTCAACCGTCTTTATGAGAGAAAAAAAGTTGTTATAAAATAAGCTGAATGTTTAAGACATCAGCTGAATTTTAATAAATAAATAAAATCTGAAAAATAAATTATTTTTATGAATCTGATAATAATTTGTAACTTATGAATATTTTTTAACCGTTTGTTTGTTCTTTCAATTGTTTTTATATTCTTTTACTATGTAAAAGCTGATTTTTGTTACATGCAAACAAAATTGATTCTGACCTTTTTTTCAACAAATTTATTCAAATAAAAATTAATTCTAATTATAATCGATTATCAAAATAATCTAATTAATTTTTCAAGTTGCCTCAAAAATACCCTATACTGAAAAGGCACTACGATTACATTTTTGAAAAACTATCTGGGCTTTTTTTTGTTTGTTTTTTTTTTTTTGAAGAAAAAGCCATCTGGATTTATTTGAACTAAACTAGTGATATTTACAATTGTGCTCAAGTTATATCAAGGATTTTTTCAACACAACCGACAGATTATATATTCATGCTAAAATTGTGGATTAATTTAAAAATTTTGCATTGTAAAGATCTTTTTTATATTCTCATCCAATAATAAATTATTGCATACGATATAGTTGTTAACTTTTATAATAATCATTCAAATTCAACAAATTCAGTTCTTAGCAGCTTCGCTTTACTGGATACATAACTTGGAAAAGTTTGATACGGTCAAGGTAGGGGACTAAATGCATCATTGTTTGGTTGAGCTGAGATTGAATTGTTTTTTGTCTATATGTTATAAAGTTTTTCTGTCCTCTGATTAGGTATGGAGATAGTAAGCCTACAGTCTTTTCAAGTTGGATTACAAAAGGTATATTGTAATCATTAGGTAAATGATGAAGAAAGTTTCATTACTTTCCCACAATGGTCTTCAAGAAAAGTATTGGTCCCACCATATCAGCCAAAAAAATAAAAGGAAGAACATGGGTCTAGCAATCAAAAGGGGTAAATTAATATGGTCAAAAAGTGACAAATTCAAATAGAATATGAGCTTACTTAATAACATTAACATCTATCTTAACAGAAGCAAACAGGCCATGATAATATCACTTTCAAATTTGCTACCGTATCATTCCCAGTTAAACTAGAGAAGTTCAACACCAACATGAACACAATAGAACCCGATTCCAACCCACCAATTCATTGGAAAAGAATTATATAACCACTCTCCTTCTATATCTCTGGTACATACAGTTAATTTGAATTGTAAAGCATAACAGTAACACAACAGAAGGCTCAAAAAGAAGAAAAAACAGAAAAATCACAATCTTGCATGCAAAGAATCTCTTGTTGAATATTAGAAAGAAAAACAAAAGGGAGAAGATAAGGCACAGAGTAGTTGCGATACACTTGTTTCAACGATGTCTTCCCAACCAGAGAGAGCCTTGGATATTTACAAGAGCTACACACACCTCATGACCATTCACAACACTATCTTTACCATCATTTCTGTTCAGAATTTCCAATCCAAGAAATCATTTTTTGCCCACCCACGCAAAGCAGCAACACTGGAGAAGCAAGATATAGCATAAGGATAAGCATCATCAATAATGTGGAAACTCAAAACTAACAGATCTACTATCTCATTGTAAGCATAAATACCTGGACTTTGTCATCATTGGATTGGCCCTTAACAGGTTGTGGTCTCTCATTAGGCGTTCCAGGCACTTGTCCAGGCCCGCTTTGTCTCTCCTCCCTCACTTTGTTGAAAATGTGAGTAAAGCCATCTGCTGATGCAGGGTTATTCACATCCCAGTCACCAAACTTTGGAACAGCTGCACCTTTATCTGGCTGCATTATCAGAATGTCAAAAAGAAAACTTCACCAAGACAAACAAGGTCAAATCCATGGTACTATAACAACAACAACAAAAGCCTTATCCCGCTAGGTAAGTTTGGGGAAACAGATTCTCTGCAGTCACAGCAGTGACTGCATCAAATCTTGGCCATACAAAATAAATTACATATATTAAATAAATAAAGAAAATATAACTCAAAAAAATTTGGACCCTCAATGTGGACTGCAAGACCTTGCAATTGCTTTTTAACTGCAAAGAATCCTGGTCTTTGAGGTCGGCTATATGGATCACATGAAGCCATTGAGCTCAGTTAAAGACCAAAAGTTTAGAAGCACTAATTACCATGAAGTCCCTCTTAACTTCTCCTAATGTCCTTCTCGGTCTCCTTGGTACTATATATGCAATTTTTTTATTTTATTTTTTTTCAAGCCATAAATAGTAAGACAAAGGAAGCAGAAAAGAAAACTAACTGTTTCATCTCCCCGATTAGCCGGTCTTAACCGAGATCTTCCTGGTGTTCCCTGGCTGCTGTCATATGAATTCTTTGGTTCCCACTGGGGACTGTCTCTGCCTGGGGCTCTAGCCTGGCGATGAAGCGGTGAACGTTCAATGCTGTACTCGGACCCAGTACTTTGTGTCGAATGTCTTCTACGGTTATCAGCAGAACCTACTCCATGGCTTCTACTGCCACTCCTACTGCTTACATTGTCATGATGAGCTGGAGATTCGACAAAATTCTTTGGATCATCTTCCAAATGCAGTGATCCTTTTCTGGATTGATCCTCTGAATTAGCTCTTGGTCTGGTAGGAGGTAGGTTATCAGATGATGGATTATCAAAACTTAAATCAGCATTTTCCTCAGGGTCATTTGGATTTATTATCCTTGTGCCAGTTCGACCTTTCCGTGCCTTGTCAAAATATGCTGTATAAGGAACATTCTCTCCACTATCCCAATTGCCAAATTTGGGTACATGAGAACGTTGCTGCCAAATTGACACATTGAAAAGTGATTTCAATAAATAGACCCCAGAATACAAGTTTTAAATGTTAATAAATGTCCTATTCCAACTAAATCAAGAATCAGAGTCATTAATAAAGCAAATAACAACAAAGGATAAAAAACAGCAGTATTGCTCCTTTTGTTTCATTGCAAAAGGGAATACATTTTACTACTTTCAGATCAGGGCCTAGAAAATTGATAACCAATGATTTCAGCCCCACCAGATAACTGTTACACTTTCTGGAAGCTGGTATAGATCACACCAAATCTACCAGTATCAAGGAATAAAAGGATAAAATCTCAAAGATTCTTCTTCTCAACCCTTAAATTAAAAGGATCATAGTCCAAAAGATTCTAGGATAGAATATATCAAATAGAAAAAAGATTACAATATTCAACATAAAACAAAATCCCTTCCAAAGAGAAAACTGTGGCTGTGAATCTTAATATCAGAAGAATTTACACAAGAATCTTCCCAATAAGACCAACTTATGACAATTTTATATTTCTAACCAATACAATGCACTAGTGCATGAATACACTAATGCTCGGTTTGGATCTTGAGAAGTTAGCAGGAAAGAAATAGTCAAGAGAGAAATAGCAAATCAAACAAGCAGAGAAAGAACCCAAGTTTTCTTTCTTTTTTTCTCTTAATCCAAACAACTTAAAAATCTACTTTTTCTTATTGTTTTTCTTCTCTTTTATTTTTTTTTCTTCATGTTATTTCCTTCATTCCTTGTCCAAACAGAGTGTAAATTAGTGTATAGATAAAAACAACGCTAAGGCCATATGGTGTTCCTCCACCCATGAAGGAATGTGTATGTAATGGTGGATTTCATGTACGGCCATTTTGGCAACGTGATTTCAGATGTGTTTCTGCTGAAAAATAACAGAAAGGCCATTGGGAAATTTGTTGCAAAAGTTTCCCAAGTTTTGTAGGCTAGTAATCTTATCTAATCATGGTACATCTACATAGTTATCTGCATAAATAGCAGTGTATTATACATGAAATAAGTGATTGTTGACTGCAAATTTTAATCCCTGATTAACACAATTTTCCAAATTTTTCATTTTCAGTACAAAATCATCAGAAAAACCTTGGTTTGATTCACACATTAAAAGAAACTCCAAACCTAAATGCTTTGTGATGAGAAACATGTTGGGAACAACAATGAGATAATTTATCATCAAACAAATAAAGTAAGTCCCTTGTACTTGTAGATGTGTAAATTTGCTTTCTTCCTTATAAATAATGAAACATTATCACTGTAATTTTTTATCAGTTTAAGTGTTTATGGACTCATAAGTTAT
The DNA here is from genome assembly GCA_007407185.1 of Glycine tomentella. NCBI lineage: Eukaryota > Viridiplantae > Streptophyta > Magnoliopsida > Fabales > Fabaceae > Glycine > Glycine tomentella. The sequence goes on from PYAF01000768.1 coordinate 14,552, forward strand.
ACAAACATGTTTTGTGGCCTGTCATAAAATTATGTTCAAGGACTCAAGGAGAATGCTTTTCCTTCTATTATCAAAGACAAAAAGTTCCTAGTTCTTAAGAAAACTGTGCCCCTGTACCAAAGGACAACTTATTCCCAAACTTTATTTTGTGAATGGGGCTTTATCATGCTGAACATGTGAAATGACAGAACTGCTGTAAGTGGAAAATTTAGTATTCATCAATCATCAACATCAATGTAAGTTTGAATATATTTCCCTCTTTCTAAATAAATCTATTTTTTTTTTCTCTTTCTCTTTTTACTAAACTCAAGCAAAAAACTTATGGTATTCCACAATAAAAATCACAACTACTGACATTTTAATTCCCTTAATAAGTCATATGATCAGTATTCGGAACTTGTTAACATACCACACCAAACTCGAGATAGTTCAGATATATTTTAATAAGATCTATCAAAATATGATTATTCTGTACACCATGTAACTATCAGAAGAAAGATTGGACACAAGTGGTTTACAAGTAGCTTATCCTGTTTTTTCATTCCTGTAAGGTAAAATATTAAAACTGTCACTTGTTAGTAGTAACATGTAGACCAAACTCTATGTTTAGCGCATCAACATCTTTGAGGAACTGATCACTCAAATTTAAATTTAAGAGCCAAATACAATTAGGCTGTAAAAATTAGTTACTTATACCAATTAGGACTATTTTTGACACAGCAGGAAGCTATCAATCCTGCAATCATGGAACTGACATTTTTACTATTGACTATTGTTTGCACTTAACTGTTCAACATTCAGTACCATTTAGAAACCAAAACCCATATGCATAATCAATTCCTTATAGTCCAAAAAAAAAAAACAGTAGGAAACAAATGCAACAAATTCCTATGTGAACAGCGCAGTTCATTAAAGTCATTTCTATGGTAAAAGAACAAACTCATAGCTACAATTTAATTAGCTGCTTAATTTCTCATATTTTGATTCAACCAAAACTAAATTAACAAGTCACAACACATCCAACTAGAAATTTTATGTGTGGTTACATGATCCACACCTTACAAAGAATAAGTCAGAAATCTATGAAATCAAAACAAGCCTCTCTATTCAGTATTCACAACGCTAAGCCAAATTGTTAACACACAGCGTGATTTATGAAACTAGCTGCCAAAAATATCAAAAGAACACTCTACATAATAAGATCCTAATTGGATTGCTCCATGTTTCCAAGAAGCAGAAAGACGAAGCTGCTAATGGTTGATTAGAGACAAAGAGTTGACCAAAAAAAGAAAGCCTCTAATTTTGGTCAACCATATCAATGCTTCAGAAGATGAACAAAAGAGATAACATGTGAAGGACGGAAAAAAGAACCTCCACCTAACATAGCAAAACACAAAACATAATAATGTAAGAGATTGAAACTCAGGTTAGATTCTCTTACCCTTCTCCACAATTTTCACAGCAATCACAGACACATGAAACACAACCAAAGCATAACAAAATGAAAAATTACAAAATAGAAAGAAAGAAACAAAAATTAAAACTTACAGCCATTTCCTTCTACACCAAGCTTGAAATCCCAGAAATTGAAAAGCAGAATTTTTTTCCTCAGAATAAATAAAATTAAGCCTTTTTGGATCAAACCAAGAAGAGGTAAAAACTCAGAGACCCCAACCCAAGAAGCTGCTCCTCCACAGAATTCAAAGACCAAGCAAGAGAGAGAGAAGGAGAGAAGCGCTTTAGAGAGAGGTTTATCAACCGTTGACCGGCGCCACCGGTAATGTTTGACTATTATTTTTCCTGTCTGTAATTTTTCTGCTTTTTTCTATGTTTCAAAATCTCTCTCTCTCACAAAGTCGTCCACACACACATTAAGATTTTTTCAAAGTAATATATGAAATTACTCTGTCTCCGATCCTGTTTCTACTACTTCTACCAATGGAGAAAGTTTCTCGAGTGCATTCTTCTTCAAGTGAAAGTCCAAATTGGAGATTATTAAATTAATACACAATAAGGCGTATTGCTTATTACAATATAGGAAGAGTAATGTAAAACAGCTTCTCACAAAATAATATTTTATAAAACCACTCAACACGTGTATGAATTGGCACGAAATTCAGCTTAATTAGTGGTTCTAATATGCGCATGAATTCGGGAATTTGGTTTAATTAGTGATTTTGAGTTACATTTTTAGATGTTGAAGCATATTAAATATTCAGGAAAAAAAGCTGTTTCGCGTAATAATTATATCGGGCTTATACAAGATTATTTACTAATGAAGTCTGAAAATATAATTTTTTAGAAAAGTGATAATAGAGAGATAGAAAAATAAAAAGAGAAAAGTATAAAATAAAATAAATAATGTACTAAAAAATGAAAATATCTAAGAAGGTGTCATACAAATATACGTCGTAAGAATTATTCTAATAAAAATTTCAAATATTAAATATTGAATACATTAGTTGTTGGAAAAAGGCGAAAGTGAAGTAATTTTATAATTTTTATAGATTAGGATCGAACTTTTTATTTTTATGTTTGAGGACTATTACTCGTGTAGTAAAATATATCATTTTTTTGTTATAAAGTCATTATTATATATCTCTTTAATATGTTTTTAACATATATTAGATGAAAGAGAGTAAGAAAAAAAATGATTACATGAAAGACGAAATAAAAAAAAAAAATAAGATAAGAGACTAAAAAATTTTTGAAAATAAATATTTTTTTAAGCTGTATGAATTGAAAGAAAAAGGGAAAATGAGAAAAGAGAAAAAGTTACTGTTTGATTATTTGGTTGAGTAAACAATTGGAAAAAAATAAAAATAATTTATGTCAATATAAAGTAGTACAAAATTCATCTTTTTAGAGAATGAGGTGTATTATATATGTAAAGAGAATATATATATATATATATATATATATATACTTAATAAAAATTGATAATCTTGTAGTGCAAAGTTTACTTCATAGAATGAGATTTTATATTAACGAACCTCACATTCTTTTGTCTCTTTACTCTCGTTTCATCTCCCTTCCATATGACTAGCTAATTTCTCTCTTTTCTTACCTTTACGCTTCCATAAAACCTAACATAGGGCAAACAAATTGCTTATATTTTGTTAATATGCTTTAAGAAATTACAATGTTAAACCCCAAAGATGTTACATTTATATGACTTATCAAAAGCAAGGCAACCAAACCACATTAAATTCCAAGGCAAAATTCGGTTTTTATTATCTTTTTTACTATTAAGTTTAATTTTAATTATTTTAAAACTAAAAATTAATCTAAATTATCTATTGACTTTATTGTTATTATTAAACTGACGCTCAAAGTTGTTCGGCTCTCATGAGTCTATTAGCTGTGTATAGCTTGGATTTTGCAAGGTTGAGTGTGACCGTTTTTTTGGTAGTTGAGCATTCATGGCAAGTAGGTGAATTCACGTCATGTTAAGAATGTCATAATTTCAAAATGATTTAAAATGAAATATAATAATATATCTTCCGTCCTTCCATATTGAAAGTTACAGTTTTATAATAGCAAGATATTTCTTTTCCTTAATTATTTTAATTTCTTTGTTTCCTGTTTGATGGTAACAAGATAAATTTTCCTCTTGCTAGTGTATTCCTTGCAAGTATATAAATTTTCCTGGCTCGAAGGTGGAATATATATGATATTCTAATGCTCCATTTAAATTTTGACACTAAAAGAGTAATGGTCATTAATAAATGAGAGTAAATAAAATAATGTTTTAGGCTGTGACTAAGAGGATTATAGGCCATATCAACATACTTTTGGTTAATTTCATCACAATATGAATTTAAAAAAATTATTATTTGATAAATATTTTATTCAAAAATTAAATTGACCAATGCTATGTACAAAAAAATGTGCAATACATCACTTTTGATATTAAAATGGGATTTAGTTAGACATGATGTGTGAGTTGTTGTAAATTTTTTATACATGTCTGAAAAATGTTTCTTTAAAAAATAAAAAGATAATAATTATTTATAGGATAATGTACCTCACAATAGTTTGCCGACTAGCCTATGACTTCAAATTTTTTGTGCTTGTGCACTCAAGGCTGAGAGACTGTGTACATCATCAGTCATTCATCGATTGGCCCATGGCTTCAAGCCTCACCATGCTTACACACTCAAGACTAAGGAAATGTGTACCTAATCGGTCATTTGTTGACCAACCTATGACCTTAAGCCTCTTTGTGCTTGGGCACTTCAGGCTAAGGGACTATATAGCTCACCGATCATTCATCGACTGACTTGTGACTTCAAGTGTGATGACCCTTAGTGTGGCGCGGTTGGCGCTAGATCCCGCACGATTAGCGCCAGGATTGTTCAGCAGAAAACCCTGTGAGGGGTGTGGCGCGGGTAGCGCCAAACCCACTGGAACTTGATGCCCAGAGAGCCAGAGGTTTCCCAGCCCGCGCGGTTAGCGCCACAGGTTCTGGAAGGTGATGCTGGGGGCGTGGAAGTGGCGCTGTTGGCGCCACATACACCGCCATGGTGGCGCGGATAGCGCCAGAGGTGACGCAATCAGCGCCAGACCTCTGGCAGGCCCAGTATAAAAGGCCAAAATGCGTTTTTGAAGGGGAAAACAATTTTCTTCTTCTTCCCCACGCCCAGACCTCCATTGAAGGCTTGCCCAAGCTTCCTAGGACCATTTTCCTTGACCCAAACACCTCTCAATGACCTATAAACTTGTGAGAAACATCTTGAAAGCTTAAATCTTTCATCCTTTCTCTTGAAAAACCCTTTGAGTGAAAATCCATTTCCTTCAAGGGAAAACTCAGAAACTTGAGTTTAGCGAAAACCCAAGGCATTTTACGGACACCAGAGCTTGAGGAAGCTGTCCTTCAGCCTTTTTGGTCGCCACTGAGGTAAGAAACTCGAGTTTTTCCGGTTAAATTAGGATTTGAGGTGTTCTGTGAATAGTGACCCATTTGAGCTGGGGCTAGGATTAGCCCAGGGTCCTGTAGAGAAACTTGTTTAGAGTAATGTAGTGATGAAGGATTAGCTTTCAGTTTTTGATTTGGAAAACTTTGAATCTTGGCTCTGTGGTTGCTTGTATGGCTTTTGTGATAAGCCACTTGTTGGGTTTATGACCTGCTAGAGCCTTGATTATGTTGTTCTGAGCCTGTGAGGCTAGTTGGACGGTGCCTTTGATGAGGGTTAGACCGTTCCAGAGATATATTGAATTATGGGCTGATGAGAGGTTGAACTCATGTATATGAGGGGCATTGAGTCTGAGGTGACTCAATTGCTCTGTATTCAGCCATGATGGACCTGGAAAGGTCAGAAGCCTGATGTAGGCTGAGCTTGATAAACTCTAAGTTAGAGGATTTCTGTTTTCCTGTGATTGAATGTTGATTGTATTTGGTTTTGATATGAGCCTATATGCCTTTATTAGGGCTTGACACCGAGGGTGTCGGTGGCGGGTGCCACAGAGCAGGGAAAGAACTGCAGAGCGAGGCTTTGCCAGGTAAGTTCTTGGTCCCTGGGGATGATCCCGCTTGTTTGTGCCACACCACACTCTGGAGGAGTGCTGGTCATATTCATGATGCATGCATTGGTTGTTGCATTCTCATAATGATATGTATATGCATCTATGCTTGAGAAATGTATTATGCCTGTTATTAGATCTTCTGGCCAGTAAGATAGATATGGACCTCCCTAGGAGATGGTTTTCCTCCTAGTATGGTTGGCTCATGGTTGATGATATCCCAGGGGATCGGTGATCCTCCAGACCAAGGGAATAGGTGTGTCCCGTCGCGGTTGATTGCCTATTCTTGGAGGTACCATATACGTGCATCCATGCGTAAGGGGTAGCTGCTGATGGGATGGCACGGGTGTGAGTTCCGGTCTCACACTGAGGTTAGGCGTCGATGATATCCGCCGTACATAGAGCAAGATGAATGTTTATGTTATTATGAGGGTCGGTGGCCATTTGTTTATGACTGCTTGATGTTTGTATCATGGAGAGTGGGCCAGGGTGGAGGAGATTCCTCCATGGACCCTGAGCTTACTGAGATTTGTATCTCACCTCGTGTGGGGTTTATATGTTTACAGGTGGCTCTTCTGGCAGAGGAGAGCAGTCTCAGGGCAGGAGGCCCCAGTAGAGACGTGGTTGCTAGCCAGATGAGAGAGAGAGAGCTTGAAGGCTCAGTCTTGTTTTGATTTTGTTTTGTACCCTGAGAAGGGAAGGTGTGTATACACCTGAGAGATGTATAGTTCTGTATACCCTTATGTGAGGGCTGTTATTCTTTTGTAACACCACTGTGTGATGTTGAGACTGATGTATATGTATATGTACAGAACTGTTGATGTAATGATATGAGTATTTTCCTCCTGAGTATGTTGTGATTTATATGTTTATCTGCCTATATTATTGTAAGGAAAACTGGATCAGCAGGGGTGTTTATTATTTCTGATATGTGTATTATTCGTGTTTCATTACATTCCATACATAATGAAATCAAGAAAAGCGATTCTATGCTTCCGCTAAGTTTTAATTAATGTTAATGAAGCGCTAATTTGATATTGTTAATGATAATACACCGGAGGCCTACGGGGTGTTACATTTAATGGTATCAGAATGGTTTCTTGATAAGAACATTATGTATGGGATTTGATTGGTGCTTTGATTGCTGTTGTTTGACATGAGCATTGCATGGGGTACATTAACTGTGGGCCTGATCAACTCACTGATTGATGTACATGTGTAGTGCTATGGTGAGATCTAGAAGCACCAGTAGGGCTACCAATGCTCAGTCTAATCCAGTTGCGGCAGCACTGGCCGCCATACAGCAAGAGATGGCTGCAAATAAGCAGACTCGGGAGATGATGCAGCAAGAGATAGCTGCAGCTAGACAGACACAGGGGGATATGCAGCGGGAGATGGCTGCAACCCGAGAGGTGAATGAGGCCTTGATGAAGGCTAATCATGAGCTGTTAGAGGAAGTGAAGATTCTGAGGAGGGATGACAAAGTATCCTCCACACCTTCTACACATGACGGCGAGGGAAGTCGCCAGTGGGTTGGTGGGAGCCACCTGCGAGGGGACCAGATGTTCCAAGCTGAGGCTGAGAGTGATGCAGCAGCCAGAGGGAAAATGCTTATTACATTCCGTAAGCATGACCCTCCAGTTTTCTTGGGTGGCTATGACCCAGTGGCTGCAGCAAGGTGGTTGCAAGCCTTAGAGAAGATCTTTTCTGTGATGGAGTGCCCAGACCACCAGAGGTTGCTGTATGCGACCTACATGCTGCAGGGAGATGCCCACGAGTGGTGGACGACCACCGCTCAGCTTTTGAGAGGCCGGGGAGAGATGATCACCTGGCAGACTTTTGAGGCCTGCTTCCTGATGTAATCCTCAAACCAAGTCAAGAGGAGGAAGGCTTGGAACTACACTTGGAAGAACTTCCTTTGGTGATTAAAGGGCCAATGACAAGGGCTAGGGCTCAAACACTTCAAGATCATATCCAATCCAACTTATATCTCTTGGAAAAGCAAGAAGAAGCCCACAAAAGTAGTGAAAACACAAAAGGAGTGTTGTCTGTTGTAATAGATTAAAAGCATCCTGTAACAGATTAAAAGCATCTTTTGATACC
>PYAF01000769.1:36533-58973 GCA_007407185.1 Glycine tomentella
CCTACGCGACACTGGGCTACCCTGACGGGATGGATAGGTTCGTTCCACTAAGGTGAGGGTGGGGTTATCTGACGGTGGCCACAATTATTTAGATGTTGCTGAGATCTCAGTCATGCATCATATAATAAGATGAGCATGCATTCTTTTGCATTTCATGACAAGTATTTGTGTGGGAAAAAGATGATTTAATACATGTGATAAGCAAATAATAATTAAATTTTAGTAAACATATTTAATAAATTTTATGTATTATTACTTAACTCTTACGTATATTTATGTCTGTTTATATTTAAATTTTGTTTATCATGAACTTACCCCTATTTGTGTCGGTGGTTGACACCTGTGATGACCCCAATTTATTTGGACGAGCAGAGGAACAGTGATATGGACGATGTACGAGAAGATGTGATGAAGCTTGTGTGATGATTTTCTGTTTTTGATGGTCTATACTTTGATCTGTATTTGGTGCTGCGCTGTCTGTACTAAGCTGTTTGTAATCTATTTGGTGATGAATTATTTGGGACTGTACCTGGACTGTTTAATAATTTCATTTTATATAATTATATGGATCGCGGTAAGGGAAATTCGCAGTTGTTACAAATAAATTACACAAAACTTGCAAGCAACAAGAAAAGGAATTTTCGTGAAAAATTTATAACTAATTTGTTTCTAATACAAAGCGAACACAATATTTTATCTAAAATAAACCAAGCACGAGAGGTAAAGAGAGGCGTTACACCTGTGATGACCCCAATCTATTTGGGTGAGCAGATGAGCAGTAAGCTTGACAGAGGATGAGTTACAAGAAGCTGTGGAGAAGACTTTATGATGTTCTCTTTTTTGTTATATATTTTGGATTGTCTATGTTTGGACTGTTTTTGATATATCTTTTTCTAATATATTATATAATTTTTTTAATGATAAAATTACCTTTCAGCAGCTTTTCTTCCATGTCGTGCTTTGTAGCTCAGTGTGGCTCATTGTGGTGTATTGTGATATTTTGGTGCTTGTAGGCCCGTTGTTGGCTATGCATTGGTGGGTGGTGGTAGAGGCGTTCTGTAACGACCGCTTCTACATCACTTTATTACTTGTTTATTTATTATTTTCAAATTTTTTTTTAAAACTAAGTGTCATAGTTTAAAATTAATTACTTTAAATTTTTGAAAGAAAACGAAAGACTATGAATAAATTACGCGTCATCTAACTATATTCGATTTTAACTAACATACTGACCATTATTATAGTCCAATATACCTAAAAGATATGATTTTCATTGTTTGAACATTCAAATTGATAACTCACGTATATATGTTAATGGGCTCAAGCTTCTTATCACTCAAACTTTTATGTCTCACTCTCGAACCACCTTCTGATTACCATTCCTTTCAAATTCTAAGGCTAGCCCGTACCCGTAACAAGTCTGTTTCTTTATTCACAATGTGACTTAGGTTAAATTACAAAATTTCCTGTGAACAAATTTAAGAGCAATAGGATCACTACAAAAAAAATGCTTATTTCCCACGGAATAAAGGTATTCCGAAGGTAAGGTATTTTGTCGGTAACTCCAGGAATAAAGATAATTGTAATTTATTTTTTTTACTATATTAATTAATTAATTTTTACAAAACATAAAGCGCACTCCTCACTCCTCACTCACCTCACCCACTTGGCACTACGGTGCACACAGAAAACCTAAAGGGTGCATCACTCTCTTTCTCAGTCCCTCACTTGGAAAAAGAGAAGTGACGACGGTCCGCCCGGTGGGTTCTTCATCGCCTTCCCCGCCGTCCTCAAGGTCGTCGTCGCCGTCCATGACCTCAGCTTGGGAAAACAAATCCTCTTCCCAATCCCAATTCCCAATTATCCCTTGTGCTTAAGGGGAGGCTATTTGATTTGAGAAAACATATTTGTTTTTGTTTTGTTTTATGTTCTGTTTGTTTATGGAATTTAGTTAACACAAAACAAGAAAAGACTTTCATTGTTTCTTGTGTACACTTTTCAAAACTAGAAGCAGTGATAATATTGTGGTAGTTTGTAAGTAAAAGTGAAAACAAAAATTGTTAAAACACATCAAACAGTCCCTAAGGTTCATACTGATATTTTCACCATGCATAAGGCCTATTTGCTTTTAACTCGATCACAGAGATGGTAATCCATGTTGGTGTTGGTGTTGCCTCTCCTTTAAAAACGTTATGATAGTTTTGTTAGGTCTTTGTGATGTCAGGATCTGGAATTTTCCCCTCAAACAGAAAAAAGAAAATTTATATGATTTATCTTGCAAATAAATGAATTGCATCAATGATAGAAAATAGGTATTTTCTAGCAAAAGAATGGATAATCCCCAATCAGGAATCAAAATGTTGGCTTCCTAATTTCCACATTCACAAAACAAGAAAACAAGAAATAGAAATATTGCATTGCTTCAATATTTGTAAGGCCTGCCATAAAGCCTTGATTCTTAGTCACCTCATCCTTGCAGCCTTATCAGTGCCCCCCCAACAGGTTTTACAATGTATACCTTACTCACTCCTTCATGCAATATGTGCTGGGTGGTTGAAAAGTAAACTCCCTTTCCTGGCCCTTAGTCACCTCATCCTTGTTGCATTAGTAATCCAAGTAACCATATAGTCATTGCGACCTAAGAATCAATTATTAGTAGTGTAATGTAATAATTAATTATTGCTACCTCTGACTTTTGTGAGCTTTGGCATGCTTCAGTTTTTGAAAGAGATTTGTCTTGTTAGGAAAATTAAGTTAGAAACAGTTTTGAATCATACATTATTACAATTTCCATTTCTTGCATCGTTAGAAACTTTGTTATACACAAATTCATTGTATTAAATAATTGTTGCTATCCCTTAATTAAGACATGTTTATAACCATGTTATGGTGATCATTTTCTGTAGGCACACTTCTTGATGGGGAGCCTATAATTTCCTTGCCACCTAAATATGTACAGTTAAAAAAAGTGGAATTTTCACAGCGGGAACGAGATTTCTATTCCAAACTAGAGGCTGATTCTCGAGCATTGTGTCATGTAAGAAGGGAGGGTCAAGGTCTATTTTTCTCTCTCTCTATATTTTCTTTTTTTTTGTGAAGTAAATAAAAATGAAGAAAAATATAAAAAATGGAGGAATATAATAGAATATTTTGATGTTATAAGACTGAAAAGTGGCTTGGATGCATTGAAGGTGAAATTATTGGTTGGGAGTGGTAGGACACCTAGGCTTGCATACATTTTTACAAAAATATTTTGTAAAAAAAAAATCCTTCCAAATTACCATCTCAACTGCTATCAAATAATTTTGTAATTGCTTAAAAAATTTGCCCTCCTCTTCCATGAGTCCCCCTTCTCTATCAAATAATCCAAGTTTTTCTAAATAGGAACTAGTGTGGGAATAGTGGTTTGGTGCAATAAGACCTTGTTTGCCCCATGTGGTTGTGTACTTATTTGTATTGTCTTTTACTGCCATCTGTACTACCTTATTATAGCAATTTGTGGCTGTTGCTAGGATTAGTTTTGACATTATAGCAATTTGGTGTACAATGAAAATACAAGTTTTGACATTATGCCAACCCCACTGGTTCCTCAAACACGAGTAATTTATTCCCAATTATTAGAGTACACTATAGATATTGTGCATAGGCAGTCATAAGTTAACTGATCTTATTTGAAGTCAAAGAAGAAGCTTGTGAAAATATTTTGGGGCTTTATTTACTTCTAATTGCACACCATTGTCTTCTTGTATTACATAATATTTTCTTTAAGCTTAAAATATACTTATCTATTGACTCTTGTATTTCTTGAGCCTAAGTTTGGGCTACCCATAATGGTATGAGGGTTATTCAAGTTGCATGTGGAATGCATATCAACTGTCTTTTATAGTCTAACATTATTATTGAACTGAATTTTCGAAATTTGAGCATATTTTCATAGGTTTGTGTGTGGCTGTAATGTACTCCAAAGTGAAAGCATCTGAGGAATCTGAAGATTGAACAAATTGAAGATTACAAGTGAAATGACATCTGAGTGCAACAGGCTATGAAGGACTAGAAGTACTGTGGGGAGATCAAGGTTGCACTCACCTTTAATCCTGAGGTAAATTTATCAGCCCTTTTAGTGCTTTTTAACCAACCACACAAGCACTAGTAGTATAGAGTTTGTATTGAAAATTTAAGAATTTTATATGTATAATGCAATAATAATGATACAACTTGGGACTGTAAATTTGTTTCTCTCTCTTTCTCTCTCTTAATAGAAAAAAAGGTTTCAAAACAAAGTACCCTTCAAAAGCATATAGACATGCAAAGACCCTTTTACTTTGGCCATGAAGACTACCAAGCTGATAATTTATCTGGTTGAAAAAATGTTTCGTTATGACTTCGATTAATTTCAATTATCAATGTTGACTCAATTTCATATAAGAACACCTGAAACATGGCTCCTAGTCCTAGGTCTTGAAAATTGGCTTTTTACTCCTTAGTCTATAAATATTGATATTAACTAAAGGCTGATTCTAAATTTCAACTTGCTAGTTCAAGTATTATTTATTTATATGCTTCCTTGGTACCTTATCTTGAAGTTCACTCTACAAATTTGGACATCTGGCTCTTAGAGCAGATTGCATTCAATCAATGTAAGGGAATCTAAATGGTCATGACCATGTGGTTATTTTGAAATCTATTATTATGCATCAGTTATATGGTCTTCTCATTATATTTGAATTTCTATTTTTTGTTCTATATAGAAATGGGAAATGAGAAGGCAAATAGTTAGAAGTGTATGTTTCTTATCATGTGCACCTAGTGAAGATAATTTTTTGCTTTCAATCATTGAATATATTCATTGAGACATTAAGTTAGTTGATTAATGAATAAAAGCAGCTATCATGACATTTTTAAAAGTTGGCATGCTGCTAGCTTCCCAATGGCTGGTGCAATGCCCATGGGTGGTCAGCAAGAGTTAAAGAAACTCATGCAAGTAATAATTCATTAAGGCATTGAGTTAGTTGATTAATGATTAGTTCTTATATGTTCCACAATTTATTTTTCTTCCCCCTTCTGTGTTAGACAATGAACATGAATACATCACATTTAGCAGGGAGTTCATTTCAGTATCCACCATCTAGGTACACCATTGATTTATTTATTAAAAGTTTATGTAATTTTAGTTTGGGTAACTAGGATTTGGCTTAATCTGTGACTTATATTCATAAGAGTTTAAAATTATATTAGGTTGATATGTTCCAAATATGTTGTTAAGCCATCTATATCTCATTATTTTTACAATATCTATACATTGCATCTATTCATTCATTGAAATTATCTATTCCAATTGAGCCAAATTTTGAAACACTAGTTACAGTAATGCTCATTCATTGGTTCTGTGTTAGAAATCATCTCTGATGTGTTCATGTCTAGATAAATTCTCAATTAAGCATATATAGTGAATTATCTTTAATTTCCCAAGGTAACATGACAAGAATAATTGGAAGGAGGAAAATTAACAAAACTTTTATTTTATGTGACTCTGGTAGCAATTTTGATGACTTAGTTTTTTTCGTCGGTAATTTTTGTCTATTAGATTTTCGATAGATTTTTTCGTCGGTAATTTTATATATTGATCTGAGAAATTACCAACGGATTTTTGTTATCCGTGCGAAATTACCGACGCAACAAAAAATCCGTCGGTTAAAATTTCCAACGACTATTTTACCGACGGATTTTTGTTCGTCGAAAATCCGTCAGAAATTTCAAGTTACAGACAGATTTTTGCTTTTAGCGACGAATTTATTCTGTCGGAAATTTCATTTTTTTTTTGTAGTGGATAAAGCACTTTATGTAGGGGCCAAATGGGGAGGTGTCAATTCCTAGGTAGGTTTAATGTAGTGTCTGGAGCTAACATGAGCCACGAGAATTTATTAACTCTAAACCGATGCCTGATGTCACCACCGTGTTTGCAGTACAAGACAGGAACAGTGGCCAAACTGCCACATTAAAAACAAAAAAATACCAGAATGCCACGGATACCATAAAATTTGCCAAAATGACACGCCACCTAATTCGCTAGTCACGTAAGCGAAGTCCATACGCTGACGTGGCGTTCAGTTATTGGAAGACGTATTTCGCTACACAGTATAGCGAATTACGTATGACACGTGGCAAAAAATCAAAATCATATAAAAACTTCGAATGAGCATAACTTTTGATTGGAACGTTCGATTGAGGCGAAATCAATGACCAGACACTCGAAATTGAGAGGAGAAGCCCTAGACAAATCCCAAAGGGGATTTGGTCAAATATTTTTTTCTAAAAAACGCCTCTAAGTGCCTCAAAATTACTATTTAGGATTCAATCATCCAAAAATTTCAAAGTTGTCTACTTTTTTAATTATTTAATTAGTTAATTTAATGTAATTTTATACTTTTTTAATTACTTCTCTCAATTACAATCCTTTTGACATAAAATATGCCTTCATCGAACATTCCTATAAAAAAAATCATTGTTCGAAGTTTATATGCACTATCAATTTTACGTTATAATTTTTAATAGATATGTCCGATGAAGGCGTACTTTATGTCAAAACGATCGTAATTGAAAGAAGTAATTAAAAAATATAAAATTACATTAAATTAACTAATTAAATAATTAAAAAAGTAGACAATTTTGAAATTTTTGGATGATTGAATCCTAAATCGTAATTTTGAGGCACTTAGGAGTTTTTTTAAAAAAATATTTGACCAAATCCCCTCTGGGATTTGCCTAGGGCTTCTCCTCTCAATTTTGAGCGTCTGGTCACCGATTTTGCCTCAATCGAAAGTTCCAGTCAAAAGTTATGCTCGTTTGAAATTTTTACGTAATTTTGATTTTTTGCCACGTGTCATACATAATTCGCTACCCTTTGTAGCGAAATTCGTCTTCCAATAACTGAATGCCACATCAGCCTATGGACTTTGCTTATGTGACTAGCAAATTAGGTGGCGTAACATTTTAACAAATTTTATGATATCCATAGCATTATGGTATTTTTTTTGTTTTTAATGTGACAGTTTCGCCACTATTCCGTACAAGACATGGGATACAGAAGGGGAGTTGCCTTTGGGGGGTCCTCAAGTCAAAAGAGTTTAGTCAAGCAAGCACAAGCACAATCCCCTCTCCCTGCCCCACAAGAAAGTGAAATTACAAACACGTCTGCTCAGATTCCTTATTTTTTTCCCCACTTCTAATGCACATTATCCCATCTCTGCTTGATTTGCCACATCCAGTGGTGGGGAATGCCATTTTTTTTTCCCTTTTGTCAGGATTCTCTTTCTTTTCACTCACACTATATACCCAAAGGAGAGGCCTAGAAGAGTTAGGCCTATAAGAGTTACAAAGAACAACACTTAAATTTAAGGCATAGGCCTTTCACATATCCATCACCAGGAATAAAAAAGAAAAACAAATTAGATACTCTGTATGTCTCTCTGTCTTCCCTTTTGGTTTTATCTTTCTCAGATGAATACAGTCACAGCTAGAAGCTCTAAAGAAATGTCCTCCAAGAGGTACCACTTTCACTGGACAAACAAGGTTGGAACTGAGGATGGTGAAGTTCCCACTTCAGAATCATTCTCAACACTCTTCCAAGATGAGAAAAAAGATGAACACAAGGTTCCTGTTGTTGCTGCTCCTAAGGCAAATGCTCCAGCACCAGCATCACATACTGCAGCAAGGAAGAAGCTGCAAGCAGTGGCAGTCTCAAGAATCCGGTCTGTGCTGACCGTGTTCAACAAGAACAACAACAACCATTCGAACTCAGCTTTGGGCCTTGGCTCGCGCGTGGTCGGAACCCTCTTCGGCTACAGACGCGGCCACGTGCATTTTGCATTCCAGAAGGACCCCACTTCCCTGCCAGCCTTCCTGATAGAGCTCGCCACGCCCATCAGTGTTTTGGTTCGCGAAATGGCGTCTGGGCTGGTCAGAATTGCCCTTGAATGTGACAAGGAGAAAGGAGCAGAAAAAAAACAACATGTGAGGTTGCTTGAAGAGACTGTGTGGAGGACTTACTGCAATGGCAAGAAGTGTGGCTTTGCCACCAGAAGAGAGTGTGGCCCAAAGGATTGGGATATTCTCAAAGCAGTGGAACCAATTTCAATGGGTGCAGGTGTTTTGCCAGGAAATAATAATAACAATAATAATGGTGGAGCTGAAGCAGGGTCAGAGGGTGAAATCATGTACATGAGGGCCAAGTTTGAGAGAATTGTTGGGTCCAGAGACTCTGAAGCTTTCTACATGATGAATCCTGATAACAACGGTGCTCCTGAACTCAGTGTCTACTTGCTTAGAGTCTAGAAACCTTGCAAGCTTGCAAGATCTGTTTATTATACTTAGTTTTCCTCTTTTTTTTGGGTTATTGGTATACTACTTGCTTATCTCTTCAAGCCGTGGGTTTACTTTTTTTTTTTAAAAAAAAAAAATAGGTGAGTAGGCTAAGTAAGGAAGAGGGAGGAAGAGATAGTGGATAACCAATACTTTACAGCATGGTGGTCTGGGGGTCATGAAAGGTATATATGTGTAATTTTTTCCTTTTCAATCCTTTTGATTAATGATATGAGGGACGGAGGATAATGCAAATCATCATCATTGTCTTAGCATTTTTAGTTGGTTAAAATAGCCTTTGATCATTTCATCATGTCATCCTATTGTGAATTTGCCCTCTTTGCCGTTATGCACTAATTGCTTGTCGATTAATCTATTGATAACCTATAGTTGAAGTGCTGCCACAGCTTATGATTTTTTTTTTGGTTCAGGTGATCATCCACTTAAGTGGATGTATTACTCTTGGATTTTTTAAAGTACACACACAAAAGAAGAAAAAATAAATTGTGTTAACATCTTATGTCCCTATTATTAGGTATAACATGTTTTTTAGTGCCTTAATATGTATTCTAGTGCCTTCTTTCCCTGTTTAGTTAGGACACTTTATTGGTATCCTCTCAAATCCCACAAAAATTCAGTATTTGGTCCAAAGTTACCATTCTTCCAAAAAAAATTCTTTCTATCCACAATTTTGTGTGAATATGATCCCAGTAAATTTTATTAAACCCCAATCATAGAAGTCATAAAAAACAATATGTATAGCATATTAAAGAAATCATATCCGATTACTGACAGCAGATCCCATCTTTTTCTCCTTTTTCCTTTTGTTTAAACATTGGCTCTTAGCTTTACCTCTTGTTGACTGCTTTTCTTTTGTTTGTCTAATTCAAATCGGTGTGACATTTTCATCAGTTTATGGCACATAGTAGTTTGTGCAGCATGAGTTGACACTTATAGACTAGCCACAGTTCCCACCAATGTAAGAAGATGGGAATTACTTTTTGCACCATTCTTTTTTTAGTTCCACCACCCTTTTTTGCACTATTTATGAAAATTTAATTGCAAAATAAAAATATTAAATACTCTTTTAAAATTAAATTTATTATGCAAAAAAGGAAGGTGCGATAACACAAAAAGAGTGATGTAATTCTTAGAATCCCCACTTATATATTCTATCTTGACACTATCTCTAACCGATATGAGACTTGTGTTTTCTCCAATACACCCCCTCATACCCTGCATTTTTGGACTTGGTGCGTGAATAATATGATGAGTAATTCGTTTATAGATCTAGGATAAACTCTAATACCATCTTAGAATATAGACTTGTACTTAACTCAATCCCTAAAACTAGTTCATAGGATGAGGGTTGTCTCCCACTTATATACTCTATCTTGACACAATTTTAACCAATATGAGACTTGGATTTTCCCTAATAATAATAAAAAAAAAGATGTAAAAAATAATTCCCAAAAGAAAGACCTTTTATGTGGCTAGCTGGCTCAGAGTAGTGAAATCCTTTTCCTTTTTCCATTTCCTTGTTTTCAGGCTTTCCATTTTCTACTATTTCGTTGCAACTTGATAGAACATAGTGAACCTGAGAATATATGGCTTACAGATAGGTCAAAATCAAATTCGATTGCTTTCACCAAAACCAAAGTTGTTCATCATCTAGTCATCATTCTTCATTTCTTCTAAATAAAAGCCAATTGCTGCACTGCACATAAGGTCTGGCCTATGCTTTATAACCATTATGGCTCCAATTAGTGCACCAAAATCCTCTAACCCACGACTGAGAAAAGAGATAGAAGAAGAAAATGGAAGAAGAGAGCATTAAGGTTGTTCACAAGCCAATACAAAGTTCATTTTGCTTCTACTTTTACATTCTTAATTGTAGGGTCTATTTGTGGTTGCTGCCTTCGGTCAACTATTAGTTTTTTTTAACCATGTTTTTAAGTGTGAAGTATCTTTTTTTTATAGCCAAATGTTAATTTATTAGAATATTGATTTTTTTAGTAAAGGAGACCCTGTGACCTTTTCCCTTTTCTGTTATCCCTTTAACATCCAACACACCTTAAAAAAAAAAATGCAAAATATCTACCAACTTTATTAACAACTAAACTCTGTTAAAAAATCTGATTAATTACTTTTAATGAAATTTCTCCTTTTTTTAATCATGTTTTTAATTCACAATACTCAAATTCAAAACCTTGATTAAGGAATTGAAACATAGTACCATTCAAACCAACAACTAGTTGATAGCCAACTAATAGTTTAGTGGATAACCAAATGATTTCAACAACAAAAAAAGAAAAACCAATAGAAGTACTGACCACCCTGGTGGGCTACATGTCATTATGAGTTATGTTATAATTGAAGAAGCACATCAGGTTGTTGTTTGATTTAGGACAGTTTTGTTTATATTTTCCTAAGACGGCTACCCCATATAAGGACTTCAAGGCACCACCACCATTTGTCTCTTCTCTGGGTTATGTGCTGTCTTGTGGCCTTCTTGAATGACTGGATCAGATATTTGATTTCATTAAAAGATTCCAATTTCAGATGGAATGCAATGCAAGGCCAGAAAATTTCAGTGTAGGCGTTGGCAAATTTTTTGGTAGGCTCGCTAGACCAAGGGAATAATGTTTGCTTGGATGAGTTTGTTATGCCTACAGGATGAACATATGCTTGTGTCTTAATCCAAACGTAGACAGCGCTAGCAAATAGCAATAGTTCCATGTTTAATGAATGCAGAGTATAGGAAACGTGTTACATTGTCTGTAATGTTATGATCAAGCAGCAATTGTGACCGTAACATCAAAGTTTTTGGAGTGTCGGAAATCACAATGTTGGAGATACCAATCACCAGTATGACCAAATTAATGTATATAAATACGGGACAAAGCTCAGCCTTTCATCTTATAAGTCTGTTTTGTAGAGTTAAGTTAGACTTAATCCCAAATTTTAAGACGCATTGCAACCGTATTGGCCACATTTATATAGAGTATCGAGGTTTTTGAACATTCTAGCAACAGTGACCACAAAGTGAAACCATGGCTGTGGTTAGTTCATGCGCGATGGTTTGACTGAACTTTTGGAATGTAATTCTGAAATGAATACAACTTTAAAAGAACAATCACCACAATTTGGAATGCTGTTCTTAAAACAACAATGACCACTCAAGGGTATTTGGTCATGTTCAGTTCTATTGCAAAAGCGAGAGTGTTAGAGATAAATAGAATTTGTATAGATGTTTCAGTTTTATTCATTCTGTACTATTATTCCATAAAAAGCTTAGCAAGAAAACAATTTCATAGCAGACCGACAAAAAGATTTTGACTTTGTTGGTTAAGATAGGGACTGAATCTTTGAATATTATTTATCTAACAACGGAACTTAGCTATTACAACAGAGGATTTTTCTCTGTAAAGCATAAAAATATTAGAAAGAGATGAAAAGTAAAGAAGATACTAGAGACCGCAATAACCATTCTCGTCCCAGCATATGGACACCATGTTACCCCGAAATTCTCCTTACACCCTATAAACGTTAAGTTCTCTCCCTCGGCCTTTCCTTCCATAGAATACACACCAACCAAATTAATTCGAAACCTCAAATTACAAAGTTTAGAATTTGGCATAATTGATTTTAAAAGAATAATTAAAAAAATATTTTCTGATCTTATTTCCTATTTTCACTTTATTTTCTTTCTTTTTTTCAAAAGATTAATCTTTGAAAACATTTAATGGCACTTATACAAGCACATAGGATGTTAAAAAGAGTGTTTTTCGAGGGATCACTACTTATCAACAATGGCAGATCAAGTATACACATTCAAAATTAACCAACTAGCAATCTTGAACTTACAAACACACGCACCCACACACAAAATAATAGAAATCTGTTAAAATTAATGGGCTATAAAACTTTTCTAATTTACTTTTAAGTGATGTAATTACGTTTACTTATTTTCAGTAAATGCTTGTG
The DNA here is from genome assembly GCA_007407185.1 of Glycine tomentella. Taxonomy (NCBI): domain Eukaryota; kingdom Viridiplantae; phylum Streptophyta; class Magnoliopsida; order Fabales; family Fabaceae; genus Glycine; species Glycine tomentella. The sequence continues at coordinate 48,879 of PYAF01000769.1, forward strand.
TCATACTTAATGTTTAGGTTTGGGTTTGCTTTTAATTTGGGCAAAACTGCACTCTTAATGTTAGCGGTTATCCTTTTGATGACAACATGCATGGCTATCATGATGAGTTCTCATTTCTCATGTGCTTACACTTAAATATGAATCAGAGAATGGAGAACAATATGATTATGCAGCAAATACGAAAATTGCTCTGTTCCTCTTCAGCACTCTTCTATTTGCAAGTTATGGTTCTGTTTTATGGTTTTTTGATTTAACAAAATCGCATCCTCTTGCTACAAATAGCCATGAGCTTTTGTTCGTTTTCTTTTAGTTATTACTTTTGGATTACCACGTGCTCAACAGAAACTCGAACTAAAATGATATAAAATCAACCTATGGTGGTTATAATACTATTGCTGTAAAAAAGGCTCTAACAAGCTCTTCTTGGAAGGGAGAAATGTGATGGAAAAGAAAGGGGTGGAAACTGAGAAAACGATGACGTAGGCAAAAAAGAGAAACTAGATAGCTAGGGAAGAGATGTAAATGGTGGCTGGAAAAGGAGTCGAGAAAGCTGGGAATAGAGGTGATGGGCGGAGGGGGAGGTTATAATACTATGCTTTTTTGTATTTATCCTCTTCTTCATTGATATTTTGGCTTTTCTTAGGGAGTTTAAGAAGTGGATGCCAACATATAGTGTGGAGATGCATTTTCTTTCTCAGGACTGCAGTTTGTCATTTCAACAAAAAAAAAATCATGATTTTTATTGTCATATTAATTTCAGTATAATAAATAAAATACATAAAACCATGTTATTCTATCATTGCATTTAGAAAAAGGAGTGAAAAGATAATCAATTCAATTATTTTTTATAGAAAAAGCTTCATTCTCAGTATATTATAGTATTATAATATGAATAAGCTACGGTGCAATTATAAATTTCTTTATATTACTTTTTATTTTTATTTTTTTATGATTGTTTTATTTTTTCTCAAAACTCAAGACTAACAATTATGTTTACCGCCATACTTATTTTAGTGTAACAAATACATAAAAATAATTGTTATTTTATTATTTCATTTAGAAAAAGGATGAAAAATAATTAATGCGATTATTCTTAATATGGAAACGGGTTCGGCTTTGGTGTTGGTAGCTTTTAAAAATGTTTGCGTTTCTTGAAATATTGTTAACAGATAAAAAACTTTGTTAATATTTTGTTGGACAGAAATTTTACTTTCTCACATTTATAGAGAGAAGGAAATGAGTGCACGAATCCTTTCGCTAATAACGACACAATTTTAGATGACTTTTTTGTGGTTTGATAACTTACCATCATATAGTAAAGAAGCCTTATTTAGAAATAGGCTTGGCCTTCGTAACTACAGGTTTACATGATGTATATTCTTTTGGCATGGGTTTTGGTTGTTGTCTCCCATGCTTTCCGGTTTTTTCATCTTTTTGGGTATTAATATAATTTTCAGGTGCGCTAATGATGGTTGAGATAAGAGGTGCCAACTTAGTTGGAATTTTCTATCTCTTTGTCATTTCTTATCTGACCTTTGCAAAAAAAAAAAAAAAAGATAAAATAAAACAAAACCTAGTTGGGTACTCGTGCTATTGCATGGGTTACATTGATTTTTATTCATGTTTTAAAATCACTTGTGTATATTATTGAATTCAAATTCCTAGTTTTAATTATGACAAATTATTAGTAATGTAAATTGTAAGGATGATATGTTTAATGTGATGACTAACATTCTTTTTAAAAACTTATTAAGAAGCAAATATGTTCATTGATTTAGGGGTGTTAAGAGTAATGTTCAGAAAAGTTGTCTTAGATCATCTGTCAAAGTTGAGAACTCAAAAAATTTCTTAAAACCCATCTACATGATGAAGAATGCTTCCCTCTAAGTATTTGTTTATGGCAATGGACAAGACATCAAGGCCTTAAATAGAAGATTCATCAAAGGCCACAAACAGAGCATCTAACATAAGAATGAAGTTATTTCTGAGTCTACATTATAACGATGAAGAACTTCAAAATGTAGTTCAGAATGCACCTCAGAAGATTACATCTCATTTTCCATATGTTGTCACACTCACTGAGGATACATCAGAAAGTGAATGCTAACTACATCAGAAGATGCAATCAAGTTGAAAGTTGAAGTCGTGCATGAGAATAACTGACATAGATCATCAAAATGGAAGATTGGATACATTAAATAGTCTAACCTTGGGCAGAACACTAACACACCAACAACTGTTGCTTCACTTTAACCTTAAGAAGCAATTTACTTAAGAATGCTTTAAGCTGTGAAGGTGTGTTAAGATTGATGAAGTTATCGTACTTCAGAAAGACATAACAGTTGAACTTCATCTAAAGGATATAGTTCAAGTATTGATCCTTTCTCAGCTAACATTAGAATTATCATTCTAATGTTACTTCAGAATGGTCATGAGAAAGGTTTTTGAGAATGACCACCTTAGGATGACCCTATTAGTTGTCACTTCATGACAACTGTCATTTGTCTGTTTCCTCCATAAGCTTGTCAGTTGAGTGGACCCTTCTTCAACAATCTTCTTTTGGACTTTATGAGGTCATTATGGAGCATGATGAAGATAAGTTCTGTGTGAGAAATTTGTCATTGTTGCTTCAACCTTCTCATTAGAGAGTGATCCACTTCTATAAAAAGCTTGTAATATGTAATAGATCTAAGGTAGAAGGGAGAGATTGTAATTTATTGAGTGGAAACCCTCTTGTGAGGTGAGATATATATCTGTGCAGCCAAAAACACAAAAAATCTTGTGTTGTTGAAAGTCTAGCAGTGGTTGGCAAATATTATAACCAGAGGTGTTACTAGTCTAGTTGTGGCTAGAAGTGAAGTCCAATAGGAGTGCTAACATGTTGTTGAAACCCAATGGTTTGTTGGTCCAGTAGTGATTGACTGTGTTAGTAAAATCTCATCTTTAAGAGTAAGGACAGGACATAACCTAAGGTTGGGGTGAAAACCAATATAAAAGTCTTTATGCATCTTCTTCATGCTCTCTCTCTTTTACTGCACTAATTTTATTGTTGATGTCTTTATTGGTTTTTTATAATCATAAAGACAAAAGGCCTTTTATAAACAACCCTTAAAACTAAACCTTTTCAACAAAGTCTTTTGCAACCAAACAACTCTTTGAAATAGAGCTCTGAACTATGAAAATATGTTTTCCAAAACAACTTGCATTTTTTTTAGCTTAGAAGAGTTCTTCATTCTGAACTATCTTATTTTGACTTATAGAAACTTGTTTATATTCAAAAAGGATTTAAAAGTTTGTGAAAACATAATTCAACCCCCTTTCTTGTGGTATTTTTGTCACTTCATATATATTAATAAGTTAATATATACTAAATTCATCAATGTAATGCACACTCATAAGTTCATACAAATCTTTAATCCAAAGTTTGGGATTTTTTTTTTACAAAAATAGGTTAAATTTTTTTTACGTAAAAGGTGTAGTTTGAAAACTATTTATGGGACATGGGTATTTTGACTTTTTACATTGATACCCAAGTCCTATAAATAGTTTCCAAACTACATATTTTATGTAAATAGTTTTTTATTTTTACCTATTTATGTGAAAGAAGTCAAAGTTGAAAACAGTATGAACAACACACAAGAAAAAAGAGAGGGGTGAGTTGGTTGATCTTGGTCTTTTAAAAAAATTCTTTAAACAATCAGAGTAATCAAGATCGTATCACAAACAATCCAAGAAATCTCCAACCAATCAAACACTGTTAGAAACAGGGGGAGCTTGAAGAGGATCAAGTTGCTGAAGATCTTAGTCAAGAAAAAGTTTTAGCTTTTACATGCCATTCAATTAAAGGCATATGTAATTCTTAGATGGATAAGAGTTTCATCCTATGATCCTTTGCATTTGCATAAACATCATTCATTGGCTTGCATTCATGGTTTTACAAAAGACATATGTTTTGTGAACAAAATTTTAAAGTATTCATGATTGCATTGAAAAAGCCAAAGTGTTCAAAGCTTGTTTTGGAAAAACAATTTCGCACCGCTTTAATCGATTACCAGCTAATGATAATCTATTACTTAAACTTTGAAGAATACATTAATCGATTACAATTATATAGTAATCGATTACTCTTCACAAATCACAGTTGAAGTCTTCCTGTGATAATCGATTACGATATGGTGGTAATCGATTACTTGACTTGTTTTTGAAACATGACTTCCTGTGTTAATTGATTACACAGTGAACTAATCGATTACATTGCTCATGAATCTTTTCCAGAAAGATTCAAGAACACTTTAATCGATTACAGTAGAATAGTAATCAATTACACTTTACAAAATCACAGAAATGTCTTCCTGTGATAATTGATTACGATTTGTGGTAATCAATTACTTGACATTTTTTGGAAAAAAACAAGACTTATTACATGGTGATTTAATCGATTACTTTGATCATATATTTTTTCCAAAAAGCTCAAGAACATTTTAATTGATTGAATTTGTTATTAATCAATTACATTATTGGTTTTAATCGATTACATTGGTGATTTAATCGATTATATTCAGTTACAACAATTTATTATAAATAGTTGTTGGGTCTTTTTGAAAAAAACACAGATCATTACATTGTAAATTTTCATAGTTTTCAAAATCCTTCTGAAGTGATAAGAGATACTCTGAGTCATAAAGCTCTTGTCCACAAATTTCAATATTCATGTCTCATTGAAAGGTTTCTTCTTGGGCAAGATTTTAAAGAAGCTCCTGGAGAGTTTGGTCTGAAACTTGTTTTCTTTCAACCTTGATCAAGATTGAATCATATGCATTCATATATTATGGATCATCAAGTTGTTTCTCTCCATTAGTTTCTATGTGTAATTCGTTTTTAATTTTCTAAATGTTTGTTGCTATTACAAAATTTTCTTAAAGCATTTCTAGAGTAGGGTTCTCTAGAGGGAAAAGTAGAAAAGGGTTTCTCTTAGTCTTGGTCACTAGGAGTCTAAAAGAGTTTTAGATTTCTGTTCTTAATCTAGGGTTGATTAAGGGTGATTGTTGTAAGCTTGTAAGAATTGAATTTTGTTAATAGTGGAACTCTAATCAAGTTTTGGTTAGAAGAAACTGGATGTAGCTTCTCTTGTTGAGAGGTGAACCGGTATAAGTTCTTGTGTTGATTACTTTCTTTAATCTCTTCTTGCTATCTTAATTTGTGATTCTTTGGTGAAATCTTTATTACTCAACAAGTGAAGGTTTTAACAATTGTTTTCTTGAGCTGAGTGGTTTGATTGATTGAAGCATTCTTGGTTTAATTGTGATACGATCCTATTACTCTGATTCTTTAAAGATTTTTAAAAGGCCAAGTTTTAGCCAATTCACCCCCTCTTGGTTATTGTGTGTGTTCATACTGTTTTCAAACACCACTGCTCAAGAACGCAATCAACAAAAAACAACTTTTACTGTTTAACAAGAAATGATGCTCAAATTAATGACAAGTTATAATAGCATGAAAAGATTAGAAAGAAGTATTCAATACAAGGATTTATATTGGTTCACTTCTCACCCTTGAGAAGTTACATCCAATTCTTCTAACCACAAAAGGTTAGAGTCTCACTAATAACAAATTGTTCTTACAAGCTTTTTACACAACCACTCTTAATCACACCTAGATTAAGAACGAGACATCTAACACACTTAGAATCTCTGTTATCAAGACATAGAGAACACCTATCCTTACTCTTTCCTCTAGGAACACCTATCCTATAAAAGCCTTAAGAAACCTATTGCTATTAATTCACAAAAAAAAAAAAAAACTCAAAAGAATTTACAACAAAGTGTAAAGAAAGAAACTACCTGATGATCCAATAATGATGTATGCAAATGATTTACCAAACTTTAATTAAAAGGTGGAAGAAGTTACTTTAGAACTTTCTTTTCACAACTTCTTTTGAAAGCTTTCCCAAAAAAAAAACCCTCCTTTGAAATCTTTGAAAATTGAGGATTTGTGGGACTTAACAGAGTTTAGCTTTTGGAATATTTTCTCAACAGAAAGCTTATGAAAAATCACTTTTGTAATTTGTAGTAGTGTTTTTTCAGTTGAAACTGTTGTAACTGTCAATAATCAATTAATTCACTAATGTAATCGATTAATTTTACTTATGTAATCGATTATTAACACAATTAATTGATTAAAGTGTTCTTGAACTTTATAAAAAAGATTCATGAGCAATGTAATCGATTATCATAGGAAGTCTTTGTTTTCAAAACGCGCCAAGTAATCGATTACCACCATATCGTAATTGATTATCATAGGAAGATTTATTCTTTGATTGTGTAGTGTAATCGATTACCATATTATTGTAATTGATTGAAGTGTTCTTCAAAGCTTAAGTAATAGATTATCATATTCAGGTAATCGATTAAAGCAGTGCGATATAGTTTTTCCAAAACTTAAACATTGAACACTTGGCTTTTTATGCAATCATGAAAAGAAAAACTTTTTCACAAAACTTATGCTTTTATGAAAACCATGAATGCAAAACTCTGAATGATGTTTATGCAATGCAATTGATCATAGGATGAAACACTTAGACACCTAAAGATTACATATGCCCTCAATTGAATAGGCATGTAAAAGCTAAAACACGTCCATGTCTAAGAGCCTCAACATCTTGATCCTCTCAAGCTCCCCCTGTATCTAACAAAAGTTTGGTTCCAATTAAAGCTTTTTCCCCTATTCAAGAATGTGTTAGATGAGAAATTCCTATTTATTTTGTATTTGAAGTGAGAAAAATAACACAGGAAGGGGGCTTGAATTGTATTCTCACAAATTTAGAATCTTTTTTGTAAAATCTAATTGTTTTGAAGTTAGTTCAAAAATTATAAGTTCATAATGAAGAACTCTTCTAAGCTCAAAATGAAAACACAATAGTTTCTGGAAAAAAAAATATTTTATTACTCTTGTTTAATGGCAAGGTTCCTTTTAAAATAGTGTTATAAAGGTTTGTTCTTCAAAAGTTAGTTATGAGATGTAGATGCAACACAAAAACCAGTAAAGAGGAAAGAGGGAGAAAAATGTGCACAAAGGATTTTCATACCGGTTCATCACAACCTTTGGCTACATCCAATTCTCATCCTTCACGATAAGATTTTCCATTAACACAACCAGTCACCTACTGAACAAGTCAACCATTGGATTTTCACAACCTGCTAGCAACGCACTGGACTTCCAACTCTAGCCAACTGCTAGACCATCAACACACTGGGTTTTCATATTGCCAGGCAACTATTGGACTTTACAAAAGATTTATGTGAATCACTGCACAAACCAGGTTCTTTTTTTACAAGGTATTTCCTCTAAGGAAATATACAAATCTGACTTCTATCTATTAAGGATTACAACTCAATCAAATATGCAGAAGTGGCTCTCTCTCTCACTAAAAGGTGTTGAAGCAAAGGAAACAAATTTCTCATATAGATATTGTAACACCCCAATATTTTCATGATTGCAAATAGATGTTGAATGAAATATTTGTGCAATTATTCAAGTAAATAAAGTTGTGTGAAAATTTGATTAAGTTTAAATAAAACTAAATTGTGTGAAATATTAATTAGCAATGTTGGGAATAATGACCATATTACCCTTTTCTTAAAATCAGAAATTACAGAAATGTCCTTGAGGTGAAAATGACGATAATGCCCCTGGATTTTTTTTAAAAATTACAAAAATGCCCCTAGATATTTTAGTGAGATATTTTAAGGTAGAAATTACATAAATGCCCTTGGATATTTTGGAAATGACAAGAATACCCTTAGATATTTTTGGCTAGATATTTTATGGTGAAATTGACAAATATATCCCTAGGATGAATGATGAATTTACCATAATGCCCTTTAGGCCAGAAATGACCAGATATCCTTAGAGATTTTGTAAGAACTTGATGAAATTACAAAATACTCTTGACTGGCAGAATATCAAAATAGTTTGTGACAAGAAACTCTAAAATATAATTTCTATGAATTTTAGAAGGTGACAACTTTGAAACATTAGTCAGAAGAATTCAAGAATTGGAAAAATATGAAAAAATAATAAATAGAATCTATAGAATTTTCTCTAAATTGTGGGGTGTCCAGATTTATTTAATAAAATGGTTTAGTAATTTTGATGATAAAAAATAGTACAGACCAATCAGAATTAAGATAAAAGCAGTCTCGTATGCAAGGTTGTGTATCACTCTGCTTGTAAGTAATTTTAACTATCATTGAAGACAGTTTCTAAAAACTCTAGAATGTTATTATTATGTTTAGGTAGAAGATTTCATATCAAACTTGACTTCTTACTAGAAAATACCATGTGTAAAGCCACAAGGAAATTGGATTTTTCTTCATCATAAAAAATGACCTATATACACAAAATAATATGAAATGAAGCAAGAGTACCCTTCATTCTCCAAAGTCCACGTGAAAGCTAGAGGAATTGAGAAGATTCAAGAGCTTGGACACTTTTAAAGCAAGAAGAATGAAGAAGATTCAAGAGCTTGGACACTTGTAAAGTGGTAGCCAAGTGTAAAGTAAGGTTATTATGACTTATGAGATTTTTTTTCTATAAAGTAAAAAGAAAATAATGAATCTAGTTAGAACCTAATGGAATAAGAGAAAACTAACTTAGAATGAAACTAAATGAGGGAAATTAGTTAAGAAGGGCAAAAATATCCTTGAATATTAAATCATTTCCTAAACACTATATAAAGGGGGGGGGGGGGGACCTAAAATGCAAGTCACTTTCAAGACCTTCCTTCCACTAACACTTCACGTGAATATCCTCCCTCATATCACTCTCATCCTTTCATTTTCAAGCTAAAATTAAGTAAGAAAGAAACCCCACCATCTTGAAGAATCATGTATAAAGCTAGGTGCCTTTAGGAAGAAGTTTGACAAGCTTTATAAGAAGAAAACAAGGTATGTATAGGGAAGCTTTATGTTAAAGATAGTTTAAGTGTTTAAGTATTGTTTGTGTTTAAATAAATGCTTGAAAGTTCTGTGTAGTATGATTTGTGTCTAAGAAATAGTGAACTTGAGTTATGGTTACATGATTAAGTGCTTGAATGAAGTTTCATGTGTTGCTGAGAGTTTATATGAATTTCTCTAAATTTCATGTGTTGTTAAGTGTTACTATACATGGATGATATGTTGTGTACTTGAATAATAAGCTTATGAATCTCTATGAAATTCATGTGTTGTTATGAATTTCTATACTTAAATGATTTATGTTGAATTTTTAATGGGATATAAGAGACAGTGATTGAGAACTGATGTTGAAAATAAAATGAATGAGTTATGTATAAGTTTCATTTGTCTCACAAGAGTTGCCTCAAAGTGGAGGTGTATATAAAGAGTTGCCTCAAAGAAGAGGTGTGTATAAGAGTTTTCTCAAAGAGGAGGTGTGTCAGATAGCTGCAGGAACTGAGTTCGAGCATTCAGATAAGAGAAGTCTGAGCTGGGGGGTGACTCAGCAGTGGGGAAATCACGCCACCCATGATGATCACATGAGAGTGGGTGAGAATCCTATTGCAACACTGTGGTACCCTGACTGATCGTTTCAGTTATGTGCCACAGGGATGAGGCTATCTTGACTGTTGGTACTAAATAATAAGAGTCCAAGAAAATCATGCAACATGATAAGAGTCTAAGAGAATCATGCATCTTTATGGATGATGTTATAAATATTTGCATATTAAATATGTTTTGTTACTTAAATTATGTTTATCATAAACTTACCCTATATTGTGTCTGTGGTTGACACCTGTTATGACCTCAATTTAATTGGGTGAGCAGATGAACAGTAAAAGATTGGCAAGCTAATTTCTGAAGGAAAGACTCTGTGGAAGATGTTTTGTTGAAGATGCTTTGTGTAACGCCCCAATTTTCTAATCAGGGTCATTACCAAACATACACCACAATCAAGCAGATAATCAATCAGAGTTTAAGCAGTTTGGAAGCTAATACTAATAGTGACATCATCAAATGTCATCTGTACAGCACTGTACACTATAATATGGTGAATATACATCAAAGTTCTTCTGTACAATACAAAACTGTACAAAAATCC
>PYAF01000769.1:77380-89068 GCA_007407185.1 Glycine tomentella
TATGATCTTAATGCTTGGGTATTTAATTAAGTATGCGAGGAATCGATATTTAGTAAAATATCCATAGGGCTTAATTGCGAGGAATCGAGTTAAGTTTACCTAAACGTGTGCGTCAACAAGAATAGAAAATGCATAGGTAAAATCAATTAAAGGGATAAGTAAGACGAAACCTAATCCTACATTCACTTGACTTGTATCCGTTTATTTATTTCATTTCCCGTAATCATTTACTTGTTTTCTGTTATCTTTATTTTTTCCGCAAACAACAAATGAATCTTCGTTCTTTCTTATCTGTACATAACTAAACTGTTAAATTTAATCAACCAACGTAAACCCAAATCCCTGTGGAGACGATCTTTTATAAATTTGAAACTTACAACGATACAACGGTACGCTTGCCGTGGTGATTGAAAAATCGGTAACATGCACCTTGTTGGTATAGGTAGTACATATTAAATACTTTAAGTTATCCTCAACTGTACAGTCTCATACCTGCACAGCCTCTGGATCCCTCTCGTTCGGGTGTGTATTCGATTCATTCATGTACCCCTCCCGCTGGAAGCCTGCCAGGAGCCGCTCCTTGTCCGTGCCTCACTGCACCGACTATCACTCCCCGCCCTTGTCAGCGCCCAGGATGTTATAGCTCCAACAAAAAGAATCTCCCTCCAAGGTCACCTTCTGTTGTTCATCTGCTTCCATAAACGAAAGTTCGCAATCATCACAGGTACCAACCACACGGTTCAACAAATGCAAGGGTGAGTTTATTATATAAAACCAACAAACATCAGATAACAACAATTGGGAAGGAAACAACATTACCCACCACAATCATTAACAAAAATCCATGATTCCAATACACACTCACCAAACCAATCATCCAATGCATTTCACAACTCAAACAATCATGCATAGAATGATGCATGCACCTGACTCATCTATCAGCATGCAATGTTGTACCATATCCCGAAAATAGCCTCTCACAGGAAAAATGATTCACCGCCTATCAGGGCCACCCTGTCGTGCACTAGCCATTCCCTCACCCAGTGATCAGCCAACATCGCTAGGGAATTCCAAACCTGATGACCCCTTAGTACCTGTGTCTCACCCCACTGAAACTCACAGGTACGCGCGTGCTTTCATTCTATTTCCACACATACAAATGAAGTATGAAACATGGACATCATCATTGCATGACCTGGCTAGGAACAAATCCTTCCTCGTAAGGGTAACCCGTCATGCACCCCTCATGTACATATGAACACACCAATGTGGGCTCACCGATGCATTGACCGTGGCTAGGAACAAATCAATCATCACAAGGGTAACCAACTGGTCATTGCATCCTATGTGTACATACACAACCTATAACCATGGGCACCATCAATGTATGACCTGGCTAGGAACAAATCCTTCCTCGCAAGGGTAACTCGTCATACACGCCCCATGGGTATCCATGTTTATCCACACACAATGACATTGTTCACATCAACATTATCTCTCATCAATGTCATTATCAACCTTAACATCATATCATCTTAATATCATCATCATGCATATCAATATTATCTCATTTCAACATCATCAATCACGTCAACATCATCTCATTTGAACACCATCAATTATATCAATAGCATCTCAATTTCAATAGCATCAACGACATCACAAGCAATCACATTTCACATCTATACATAATACATATGCCTGTGATTCACATTCCCTAGGTCTTTAGACAATCCAAATTTCATACATTCACAATTCATCATATCACAAGACTAATATTTTTAGGAAATTTCTAAATTAAAGAGGGGGACTACAATATATAAAACACACTATTATGCCCATTTAAAAATTTAATAAAGAATTAAATAGGAAAACATATTATAAAATTTTGGGCAGAGTCTCCTCTGTAATTAAGACTTTTCCCAAAAATTCAATCATCACAATAATAATATCATTCACGGTTTTATCCATCAACAAGTCAATTCATCACATCTCATTAGTTAAAAACAATTTTTCCTTGAAAACAAGCACACACCAGAACAAACACATATCAATCATAAATACATTGCATCTCATTAGTTAAAAACATAGTTTTTCTTGAAAACGAGTGCACAACAAGGATAGGAAGTTATCTTCATAGTTGGACTCCCTGGCCCCCAACTATGGTATCAAAAGTGTAACCAGGTAATAAACTCCTCTTACCTATCTATATCCCTATGTTAGCTCCTTGAAACGTCATTTTGGGATCTCTCAAGTTCACGTGTGATAGAGTGCTTTTAGTTAAATTTTTGTATATCATTCTTAGCTTATTTGACTTCTCTTGGACCTTTATTTTCCTATTCTAATTCAGTTTTTGTCTTAGGCAAGTAAGTGGGTTTAATTGCTAATTGTAGCGTATTTTTGGATTTTATGCTCACTTGAGCTATCTCTCTTGTATAGGACCTACAGAGCTCTACCAAACTCCGAATGGAGCATTCTAGTAGTTCCTGGAAGGATAACAAAAAGATCTATAAGTTTGCCAGAAATAAGCCGAGGCTAATTGTGCCATTTGGAGGGTCATTTTGGGCTTCAAAGTTTGCACCTCTGCATTTGTAATTTTGGGCTGTGAATTGGACTTTACTGGTGTAAATAGTAAATAATTAGAATTGTTGGGTTTGTTTATGGCCCATTATATTTTCAAAACTTAGTCACTATATATTAGTGACATTACGACTCAACTTGGATAAGCTTTTACTTTAGGTTTTATTCAATAAAAACAACTTTTATTTTTCTTTCTTTAAGTTTTTAGGATCAAACCCTTGTTCTTCATTTTCTCTGAATTGTTCTTCATTGTTCTTCATCTTCTTCATTTTCATTTTGCTATTCTTCCATTTTCTTGCACTTACTTCATGGGGCTTTCACTGATGATGATCATGGGAGGCTAAATCATTAATCAATCCAAGGATCCAACCCAAGCAAGAGGAGAATTGGAGTTCCGGTTTAGTATTTCGAATTCTATTTGAATGTTCACCTTCTTCTTCAATTTATATTCTGTTTTCATGATTATGAATGCGTTTAGGATTGAAAGTGGATTAGGTTATGGATTCATGTCCTAATTTCAATTATTAGTCACCGATTAATTGGATGATATATTAGTTAGGATTGTGATTTCAATTAAGTTGGGAGTTGATTCGATTGAACTACTTCTAATGAGATTGAATGAGTGTTCATAATAGGACAAATTCATGAGAACTATGATGATTAGAATAGCTTAGTTTGGTGAATTGGATTGATGCTTTTTAATCTGCTTTACATTACTTGTTATCAATTCTGCTAGTTTTTGTGTTGTTCTTTAATCTTAGCTTGTATTTTCATATGTTTTAATTGTTGAATGCAAACTATTCGATAAAATCCCCTTTACTGTTATTAGTGATTTGAAGCTAGAACCATATTGATAGTGTCTCTGAGTCGACCTAGGTTAATCCTGTACTACAGAATTAGCATAGTTAATTTGTTTTGGTGTGTTTCGGCGAATGCATATAAGAATTTTGATTAAAAATAGACTTGTACTCATACGTTGTTTAATAAAACAAGTGATATGGCGGTTACATATATGTGTGTTTCATGTTTTTTCCCCTACACATATAATATGTATGCTCTGATTAATACATACTCTCTGATATTTGCATAAGGTAATGAATTCAAGGAGAGTTTCATTTATCTTCACATAATTGCTCTAATTATGTTTTTGAAAGATATTTCTATACTCTAATAATTAACAAGTTTGTTGAATGTCAAAAATAAATTCTTTAGCGTCACAAACCAAGAGCAAATGGTGTGCAACAATTTATTCTAAATTACTATGATATTTTGATCATAATTTCCTTATCTTATCCTTTTCATAACAAAATTTATATTGTTTGTCATCATTAAAAAGGGAGAGATTGTTAAGTCCGGTTGTGTCCAATTCAAATATGGATTGTACCAAACAAGTAAATCCCTATGGTTTTGATGTTAACAAAGTATACATTTTATGTATTAACCTTTCATGCTTAAGCTATAGGTTCATATAACACTATGAGATACAAGCAGAAAATGAAAATACAATGAACACTTATGCAAATAACCAAGTGGGGGGGGGGGGTGAATTGGTTTTTCCTCAGAGTTTTTAAAATTTAAAACAAATTTCTAACACAGCAGAAGTCTTTGAAAGAAGGATCGTATCTTAAACCAATTAAGAAATCAAAATTTTAAAATCAACCTTTGTCTCAATCAAACCACTCTTGAGCAATACCCAAACTTGTGATATGAACAAACATAATACTTCAAGAACAATATGAATATGAACAGAAATATTCAATCACACACAAGATTTATACTGGTTCACCTCTCAACCCCGGAGGCTACATCCAGTTTACTTCTAATCAGCCTTGATTAGAGTTTCCACTATAACAAATATAATATCTTTACAAGCTTACAAAGATCTCTCTTACCCTCCCTGGTAAAATTCAAAATCTAAACCTATAGACTTTTCAAAAGATCTAAGAACCAGAGATCCCCTCTCTGTTCTAACCACTAGAAACCTATCTAGCAAAGCTTTAAAGATCATAATTTGTTATATGAACATCCAACAACAAAATCAAACAATTTTAATCAAAACAACTAAGCAATTAATTCAAGAAAGATATCACCTCTAGTTCCTCAGTGCAATGAACGAAATTAAATGATCAAACCAGACTGAGAATGAATGCCATGATCTTTCTTGATGAAATCTTTTGACAAAATGCTTGAAGACAAGCTTTACATTGAGTAGATGACTCAACAAATGAAAATCATCATGATTCTTGAATCTACTTTTAATTTCTGATTCTAATATGCCTTGGTGACTTTAGAACTCTCAGAAAGTGATTTTCGCAAGACTTGTTCGAAAACTTAATATTCACACATAACAGAATAAGCTTCTTCTATTTATAAAAAACAGAATTAACTACCTGTAATAGATTATTTTAACTCAAGTAATCGATTAAAATTCTAAAACAATCGATTAAAGTGTTCATCAGAAATCTGGAAAAAATCTCAAGAACAAATAATCGATTAATCCTTCTTGTAATCAATTATTCCAGGAGGTCAGGATTTTCTGATACATTATAGTAATCGATTAATGTCTCAAATAATCGATTATCATAGGAAGTGTGAAAAACTCAACAATGCATATTTAATCAATTACAACAATCTGGTAATCGATTAAACAAGATAAAAATGCTTCTGTGAATTATGCAGAGACTCAGATAATCGATTATTCCGTGAAGTAATCGATTATCACAGAACAACTTAACATAGTCAGACTAATTTAATCGATTACAAATTATTGGTAATCGATTAAAGTGTTCTTTATACAATATGCAGCTATGTCTATATGCATTTAATCGATTATATCATATTGGTAATCGATTAAAATAGTGAAAAATAATTTTTATGAAAACCTTATTGCCTTAATGTCATACCAATTGATTAATAATTTCATATGACTTAATCATGAATTACTGAATGAATGAATGCATGAATTGGTCAATCTAAGTGAGGAATAAGAGGCTTTAACTTCTTGAACCAAGCTTGAACAAATACATATGCCATCAATTTGAGTGGGCATGTAAAATCAAAACTTGTAATCTTCCTCAACTTGATTCTTCATGATCTTCTTCATTTCTAACAATCTCCCCCTTTTTGATTTAAGCATGCCAAATACTCAATTGATGAAACATGCTTCTTAGGAAGAAATAGTTTATCCTGAAAAATTTTCTCAGCACTTGCAAAGATCAAGTGTTAAATCTAAACTTGATGTTTTTACAAAATCTCATGATTCATATAATCAATTCATTAATCATTCATAACATTCTTTTACTCCTACTCCCCCTGACTTAAAGATCGTATTTCTTTTACCATCATAACATATCATATTCCTTTATTCCTTTAATCAATTCATTATTTATCATATTATATACTCCCCTTATTTGACATATCAAATAAAAAGACAGAGATAGACAAGAATTGAAAAAGGAAATACTTTCATTAATATGTCAAGGGAAATACAAACAGAACTGAAATTGAAAGTAACATAACAAAAACATAACAAAACAAGTAAAAAACAAACTAGAACATACCAAAACAAACTAAAACAAACTTAGAACAAACTAAGACAAGACTCAATCCATCCTGGATTCATCCCTAAAAATCTTGTCCTCTATATTTTTCATCCTAGTTTTAAGTTCTTCAAGGGAAGTATTCACTTCATCACTTTGTTCATGATGGAGTGAAAACAAAGCATAGATTTTCTGAATCATTAGAGATTCAAATGGTGAATAGTGCGGTTCAAATGGTGCATGTTCTTCTTGAGCTTTTTCAGCCGCTCCCAGTTGATTTCCTTCTTCTTCATTTCCTTCTTCTTCTCCTTCTTCCTCATTTAATGGCACAAGTTGTCCAGCCATTTGCTAGCCATAGGGTGTTTTAACCATACCAAGCTTCGTAAGATGCTTTTCCTTAATTTGGCTGTTGCTAGAATTGGTGTCATCCATGACTTCATTTGATACATCAACTTGAAAATAGTCAATGAATCTAGATACCAAAACAACATAAGGAAAAAGGATAGCTTACTAGCCTTTTAGATTTCTGCATAACTTCTTGAATGATCATGATCAAATTAAGCTTTATCCCCTTCTTCAGTCCATAAACAACTTGAAGATCATAATCCGTAGCTTGAGCATGATTTGAAGTCCTTGGAGTAAGAATGTAGGTGATGATATAGTGTAGCAATCTGTCCTCATGCGTCATAGGGCCAGTGCTTAACCTTAATCTCACATTCATATAAGGATCAATAAGCATGCTCCTATAAGTTTCCATTTTGTTATAGCCCTTGGCTTCTTCTTCGAATCTTCTTTCACCACCAAAGGTGATACCAACTACCTCTTGCCAAATTTCTGGTGTAATCTCCATGGCAACACCATTTACTTGAGTGAGGATAGTTCCGTGCATAGTGATTTTGGAGCAGGTATAGAAGACCTTAACCAAGTCAGGGTAAAATGTCCCTTTCATTTGAACAAACTTGGTTAAGCCTTGTTGCTCTAAAAGGTGAGGAAAATGAAAACCTTCTTGAATGAACCAAGCAGGATTTAGGAATTTGGGTGGACAAAGAAGTTTGGTTGCGTTAAACTGCATATAGTTCATCCTATCTGCTTCATTTGTAAACCAATGGTCAAGCCTATGAACTACAGGATTAGAAGGCTGAGCATCAGCTTTCCTCTTGGATTTCTTGACTCTTTTGGATGTAGACATTATAAGGGTACAAGGGATACAAATAGAGAACACAAAGGATCAAGATAGACTCTGGAATTTGGAGTGTTTCAGAGAAGATAAGAAAACAGAGTGTGTTGTTGTGAGGTACTAATTTCACAAATCATCAATTTATCGGCTACTTCAAGCAAGTGGACAGTTGAGAATTTGAAAAATATGGATGTTATGATTTAATCACGTCCATAATGGCTTTGATTATAGCAAATCTTGCTTAATGGTAGTTGTGTGATTTTGAAAACTGTCAGATTTTTGCAGTAACTGCAAAAATAATCAATTATTTCGATAGTGTAATCGATTATGTTAGTTTGAAAATCAAAATTCAAAAATGATGTAATCGATTACCATTTGATGTAATCGATTATGTCAGAGCAGATGGCTTGTTGAAGATGAAGTGTAATCGATTATAACTTGTTTTAATAGATTAAGACAGAGTGAGGTAGATTTTTCAGACCAGCAGAGGCAGAATAATTGATTATCCCGTTGTGGTAATCGATTATTCCAGGAAGTTCCAGAATTTGTAAAAAGCCTACAGACTTCATGTAATTGATTAATTATCGTTTTAATCGATTATTCTAGAGGTAACAAGATTTTTCTGGAATACGAAGTGAAAATAATCAATTATCCCGATGATGTAATCGATTACAACAGCTTTGACTCCTTTTTGAAATAACAAAGTATGAACAAATAATCGATTAAAATCACACTGTGATCGATTATATCAGCTTTTACTCATTAAAACAAATTTTATGCAGCATACATCAAGTATTCTTTATATCAAATTGAGTTGCTATTAATCATGCAATGTCTAGTTCAATTCATAATCAATGAAAGTAGTCATGAAAATGTCACTTAACACAAACTTGATTCATCCAAAATTCCAAGCATATTTCTGAATGTAAAGAATCTCTCCTTATTCAAAGGTTTAGTAAAGATATCAGCCAATTGATTCTTACTGTCAACAAATTCAACTTTGATGTTACCTTTCTGTACATGATCTCTGATGAAGTGATGCCTTATTTCAATATGCTTTGTCCTAGAATGCATGATTGGATTCTTGGAAATATTTATTGCACTTGTGTTGTCACATAATAGTGGAATTCGATGAAGTTCTACACCAAAGTCTTGAAATTGTTGCTTCAGCCATAGACTTTGAGCACAACAACTTCTAGTTGATATGTACTCAGCTTCTGCTGTTGACAAAGCTACACAATATTGCTTTTTACATTGCCAAGAAATTAAAGAGCTTCCTAGAATATGACAAGTACTGATGTGTTGCAAACACATCTTAGTTTTATGCTAGTTTTAGGTTATAATTTAGATAAATAATTTAGAATTAGAATAGAATTAGTTAGTTTATTATTATATTTGTTTTTAAACTCAATTCATTATCAATTGTGCATTTCAGGTCTAAAAAGAGGAAGTTCAAAGCAAAAGAAAGAAGAAAACAAGATTGAAGATCTCGCGTGGATCGCACCAGGATCCGAGCGAGTCGCGCCAGAGGTTAAAATGAAGAGCCCAGTTTCGAATACTCCACGCGATCTGCGCCATATTCACGCTAGTCGCGCCAAAGACCTGGGCTCAAGCCATTCAACTAGAAGAAGCCACGCGACTTGCGCCAAGAGCCACGCTAACAGTGCCAGCTATTCGAAGCTCCCGCGCGAATCGCGCCATATCCGCGCCATCAGTGCCAGAATCCCAGCAGCATCAACCCTTCAGCTCGAAGACTCCACGCTATCAGCGTGGAGTTCCACGCTATCAGCGCCGTCCATTCGAATATGCCGCGCGATCAGCATTGGACTCCGCGCGAGTAGCACCATGAAGATTCTATTTCCTGAATTAAATTATCTGTTTCGAGATTTGGTACTGTTTTAGGCTTTGTTACTTTAATTAAATCATTCTATAAATACAAAGCTTCTGGGACTGAATAAGATACATTGGAATACCTTGGAGTAGCTTAGGAATCACTGAATATCACTCTAAACCTCTGGAATCAAGGATCAAAGCTAGGGTTTCCATAGCGGAATCATGTATTATTCAGCAGCTTTGGTGTTTTTGAGGCCTATGTCGGGCTAAAACTTTGTATTGTGGGAAGGCCATGAACTGACGTGAACTCCTCTGTAACTTAACTGGTATTGAATGAGATTATTATGTTTGCTTTAATTTATTCTATTGTTCATTGTTTTATTCTTGTTTAGAATTGGTCATTCTATTTGAGTACTGAGGGTTAGGATTCGCAATGGGGACGTTGGGGTTCTAATTTCTGACATGAATAAATTAATAGTTGTTCATTGCCTAGGGATAGGGATGCGTGGCTGCAGAACTTTATAATAAATTCTTTCAATTGCTTAACTCAATAGAATTCACTAAGGGATTAGGTTTTCGATTCAGGTTAAAGGGTTAATTCGCTAAGGAATTAGGGGTTAACTAATCTAGGAAAGATTTATTCTCTGAGTAAACAGAATTAATTAAATTTAATAACCAGTTAAGTGAAAGAGGTAGGGATCAAAGGGGATTGCGCCTAACCACAATCATTCATTCCATTGGCAACACTTCGATTTTATTTACTGCATTATTTCCTTTATTATTCTGTTCTAACTTTCAAACACTCAACACTACAATCGAATTCTCCAAAACATTTTCTTTTTCTTGTTACTTCCAATTATTTAGAATTAATATTACTGTGAATTTCACCCCAATCCCTGTGGAGACGATACTCTACTTATCTACTTTTATTACTTGAAACGAGCGGTGCACTTGCCGTGTGCTGATTTCGCAACAAGTTTTTGGCGCCATTGTCGGGGATTGGTAAACAGATTTTTACAGTAATTTTTAATCTTTGTAATTGGAATTTTTGTTACTAATCGCTTCTCTGAGTTTTATGCGAGGTTCAGTTAACCCTGAGGATTTACAATTCGATCCTGAAATTGAAAGAACCATCCGAAGGAGACTAGCCAGACAAAGTAGGAGAGAAGCTGAAAACTTTGACTTTGATTCACTCCCTGAATTAGAGTCTAAAGCAGAGATGGCTGAAGGACAACATAATCAGCCAAGACGGAGACCGAAAGATGAACTAATGGAGGATATTCTGGCTCCTATGTTTACAAGACCCAACTCCAGTATTGTGAGGCCACCAATACAAGCTAATCATTTCGATATAAACCCTTCATTATTAGCATTGGTGGAACGCAGTCAGTTGGGAGGGGAGGACTTTGAAGACCCACATGACTTCATTGACAGATTTCTCAGAATCTGTGATACTATCAGACACCAAGGGGTCTCAGATGATGCAGTGAGATTAAGTCTATTTCCTTTTGCTTTTAAGGGAAATGCATTAAGATGGCTGAACAGACAAACATCCAATAACATCTCAACTTGGGAGGACTTAGTTTCAAGGTTTTTTGCATAATACTTTTCCATGGACAAATATAATCGGTTGGTGAACGAAATCACTAACTTTACTCAGAATGGAAGAGAATCCCTATGTGCTGCTTGGAACAGGTTCCAAGAATTGATCAGGAGGTGTCTACAATATGATATGCCTGTGGGTAAGCAGGTACTATATTCTTTAATGGTATGACTCTTGGAACTCGTATGATTGTTAATGTTACAGCAGGGGGTACTATAAGGTCCAAAACAGCAACTCAGACATATGAGCTTATCAATTCTTTGGCCCGGAATGAAAACAAAAGCATAACACATCAGCCAAAGAGAGAACCAATCCAGCTATCCAGTAACGATGCAATGCTTGCAGAGCAGAAAATTTTGGCACAACAACTAGCCAAATTGACTGAAAAGATTGATAGATTGCAAGTCTCTGCAGCACAAATGGCAGCTAGCCAACCACATGCTATCTGTGAGTACTGCCAAGGTGAGCATGAGTCTAATGTTTGCCCTATTCTTGTTGGAGCTGACCCTGTGCAGGTTAATGGAGTTTGGAATGATCAGAGGCAGCAGCAGCCTTATCAGAGGAACTACAATTTTGCTCCGGGAAACAACTATCAAAGGAAATTCCAAGGAGGTGGCCTAGACTACAAGTCTAATAACTACTTGTAGCCCCCTCCTATTCCCAACAAGGAAATTTCTGAGCTTGAAAAGGTAGTGTTGCAGCTGTCAAAGACAACAACAGAACATATCCAAGCCACCAATGCTTTTATAGCTGAAATAAGAGCTCACAGAACTAACCAAGACGCTTCCATTAGAAATCTGGAAAACCAGATTGGCCAGCTTGCAAAACAGTTGGCTGAGAGACCACCAGGCCAGTTCCCAAGCGACACAATTATAAACCCAAGGGAACATGCCAAGGCTATCACAACCAGAAGTGGTAAAGTATTGACTACACCAGAAAAGCCTGAGGTAAGTACA
>PYAF01000770.1:3311-14175 GCA_007407185.1 Glycine tomentella
AGTCGTATAGTTATTGGCATTGTGCTCCTTCAAAGTTAAAAGAATATTTTTTGGCTTTACCAGTGACCTTGTCATATCAGCAACAATGATCTTTTCCTCCTCAGTTAGCCGACCAGCATATGCGTGTCCACATAATGAGCTAGCCAAACTATGATTATGCATGCCACATATTAATTTCACAACCCACCCTTCACCTCCTAGCCCGGGTTTTGCTCTTAGCTTAAACGGACATTCACATTTTCTACTGCTACCCGTTGTAGGTACAAAACCTTTTTTGAATGGTCTATACTTTCCACTCCTTTGACAGCCAATTATAATATAGGTTGTTGTTCCCAATTTTCCACTTGCCATGCCACTCCTCATTATGACAGCTACAAAACCATTCTCAAATGCAACACTTCGAGCCCATTTCAGTACATCCTCATGGGAAACAAACACCTTCACAAATGGTACATTCATTGTTAGGTATTATCATTTGTATAGTTAAAGTCAATAATTTAACTACTTTAACTACATGTTAAATAAATTATATACCTCTTCGGTATTGAATGCTGTCGAACAATCAACAAAACAATTGACATTTTCACACGCATCAGCTTCTTCAGGAATGTCTTCCTCCATATTCATTTCTTCAGACATCATACTATCATATATCCAGTCGTCATTGTCCATCTTAACAAATAAAATTAAAATTATTTCACTTCCATTTCCAAAACATACAAATGATAATATGAAAAAACAAACACATTTATACACATTAGAAACACCTAAAGTCTTTTATTTTGACTTATAAACAACAAAATTAATTCTAAAATAAAGTTACAAAAAATTAAAAACAATTTAACCCTCATACGGATTGAGTAATACGTATGAATTATTCATACGGATTACTAAATCCGTATGAATCCTACGGTCAGCAATACGAGACATACGGATCAGTACATCCGTACACACCTTACGGATCATCCAGTCCGCACACATGTTACGGATTACTTAATCCGTTCCTTCATACGCATCACTTCATCTTTACCCACGTACGGATTAGGTAATCCGTAGGATACATACGGATCACTCAATCCTTATATTAAGTACGGATTGATTGATCCGTATGTATCCTACGGATTACCTAATTCGTACGATACCAGTTTCTCATAAAACACCAGTTGCAGACTTCTTACCTCGCACCCACCGAGCACGATGGCCTCTCCGGCGACTGTTACCGCTGAACGTCGCTACCACTACCCCCAACTACCTACTCAAACACCAACAACTTCAATGCACAAGCACAACAGGATCCACTGAGCAAGGAGCAGCAAAAAACCAAAGCTACTGTCCCACCACACAACCACCAGGTAATAAACAAGCTGAGGGCAATTTTGCCATTTTAAAAAATTCATATAGTGTATAAGAAAAGTGTATAGTGTGTTTAGTAGATGCCTCAACTTTATTTTTTTGGAATGGCCTCTCACATATTCTAACCTGTGGATACAAGATCTCTTTTGACTTTTAGTGCTATGTATTCAGTGTGAGCTTGAAGAAAAGGTAGCTACGATTATATAGAATCTAGATGAACAACTGTTCTTCATGTATAACTAGGTTGAAGTAGAGTTGGCTTTCGTAAAAGTGCAATAAAAAAGTGGATGTATGAAACTTCAACTATTCGTGTATTCTTGAATCCCTTACTAATAATTAATAACAATTCATGTGGAAATGTCCCCACTTTTTTTCTTATAGTCCACTAGAAGATAACTTGATAAGTTGACCTTATTATAAGTAGCATGATTTTGTGCCCTGATAGGAAAGTTAAGGTACAATCTCGTGATACAGTGATATACCCTATATTAGTTGCATTAATTTGGAATTTCCCCCAACTCAACCAAACTATGCCAAACTTTTCGTTTTAATTTAGATTAGTAATGCTATTTTCACAATAATTTCTTAAATTGGAATTCTTTCCAACTCAACCAAACTTTTCGTTTTAATTTAGATGAGTAATGTTATTTTCACAATAATTTCTAAACAGAAAGTGGGAAAAGAAGATGAGAGAGAAATATAACATAAAATGAATGATATATATATATATATATATATAAAGATGACGGATTCATATAAATAATTAAGGGGGCACTAGTGACATATTTAGGAAAATGTATTTATGTTCGTACACTTAGTGGCTGAGTTCGGGTTTAGATATAAGTATTGAGTTTGAAATCTTTAAACATGAGCTGTTACAAGATAGACTAAAATATTTCTACAAAAAAAATCTTATTTCAATGAAGAGCAAAGACCTTAATCACCTTATAAACAAGTGTTAATGCATGAATTACAAATGAAAATAATTAACAAGCATTGCAAACTATATAACAAGTACTGAAAATAATTAACAAGCACTACAAACAAGTGCTAAAGGTATATTAATATTTTAATAGAAAAATTTAAGGGAGGTCACTTGCCCTCCAACCCATAAGGTAGATCCGCCCATGTAGAAAGGGATAAAAAAGCACATGATAAAATAAGAGTTGTAGTAATTGTAAATAAAATAACACTATTTAATTTAGATTAAATTTTCTGATACCATCCTTTTGTTAAAGTTAATGTGGATTAAAGTTAATGTGGATGGCAGCTGCTCCTTAACAACCCATGACATGGGGGTTGGGGGAGTCATTCGTGATGAAGCTGTGGGGTTGGTGACTCCCTTTTAGCTAAATTCAATGCAGTTAAGGTTGGCTTGATATATAGCTGCATGGGATCTTGGCTATAAGTTTGTGGAATGTGAGACAGATTGTGGAGATATAATAGATATACTGCAATCTTGAAATGTTGACAAGATAATACATGTTCATGCTGAAATCTTGAAAGAGGACACAAAGATTGCATACAGTCATGGACCTCTCCTGCAGATTTCGTTTGTAGATAGACTCGCCTTTGGTTCTTTAGTTGTGTTGTTTTTGTTTCGTAATTTACCAAAAACGATTATAATTTCTGATGGATTTCTTTTTAGGGCAAAGAGGATGTGACGTGCCACTTGAAGCATGATTTGAACTAGAGCCCAACCCACTAGAAGATGTGCACTATTGAGGCATTCTTTAGGTACCTAGGTGAAGTGTGTGTTGACCTATATCAATAGATGCTTCTTTCTAAGTAAAGCTCTGCCTAAGCTTACATCTCCTTTGATGTGTAGGTTATTTTTTCATGTGTATGCTTAATCAATTTAAGATATTTTTTATATTCTAAAATTTTGTGTGTTTTTGTCCTTTTATTATATATTCTTCATCACTTGAGTGTGGAATGCCAACAGTCAAGTGATATAAAAAATAACTGCAAAAAAATTAAAATATTACAATTTTAATAATTAATTACGAAAATACTGTAATTTAGAAAGTATTTGCACATCTATGGCAGTTAATCACGTCCAGGCCAGACGTGTTGAAACACGCCCCAGCCAGGTGTGACTAAGCCCCTAACACGCCTGTAACTTACATGTATTTAAAAGAAGAAACAATAAAAAGTTATAAGATTGATTTAATACTTAAAAGAAGAAAAAATGAGAAAAAAAATCATGAATTTAAATTTTTCTCACTAACAAATTAATTACTATTTCTCGATTAAAAAACAATAAATTACACTCAACCATTATGTTTGAAATTCACAAGATTTTCTTGTTTTTTTTTTCTTTCATTACAATAATTCTTCTTACTTGTTTAAATTAAAATTAGCCTATACATAAATGAGACTGTTTATTTTTTGTGTTGTTTCAAATTCAGTTTCGAGAGTAAACTTATTGGTGAAATGTTTGATTATTCTCAAAAATATGTTTGCACATAAAAGTAAGACTTGGGTTGCTTATGTAAACTCATATAATAAACTTAAGTTTAACCCACATTGAAATTTACAAACTTTAACCTAAACACATGCACTTAATTTGTAGAAAGTAAAGAAGAAAAGGCAGAACCAGAAGAATTGTGTGACCGAGTTGATTTGGCCTGTCTATTCGATCGAGGTGAAGCTAAGGGGCATGAGCATGATAAGAGGGATTGCTTTCCTCTTCATCTGTATCTACGCAATTTTTCGCACTGATCCCAACGATGATTCTACAATCATTGCAACACTCCCTTAAAATAGAATACACACACCCGTACTACCCGCTAACATCAGAGACTAACATTAGTTATTAGTTTTGGGCCTACGATGATAAACCTTAAAAGGCTTATCCCATATTGCATTAGCCTTGTCCTCAAGGCTAAATGTAGGAAACCTGGTATCAATAGATGTCGTTGACTCCAACATAGCTTCTTCCACAGTTTAGGATTTCCATTAGTTTTTCCTTCATGCATAGCTAGCACGTACAACTTCAGGAAAAGGAGAATATGATTCATCCAGAGTCAGACTATGGGGTAAGGCAAAAACATTAGAGACAATTGTCACAAAATTCTTAAGCTGTGACACATGAAATATCGGGTGAACTCTTGCAGATTCTAAAAGCTTCAGCTTGTAGGCCACCTCCCCAACTCAAGATAATATTTGAAAAGGCCCAAAATAGTGAGGTGGTAGTTTAGGATTAATGCGACGAGCCACAATATGCTTATTATGAGGGGGCAACTTAATAAACTAATGTTTATTACCAATACTTCGCCCAAGAGAGCCAAATATTCCATTTCGTTGGTTGTTCAGAAGTGAAACAATGCAAATAGGTCTCCAAACATCTATTAACAACCTCTGTTTGATAATTTATTTAAAGGTGATAGGTAGTACTGCTCCTTCTCAACACTATTCCTTGGAGACGAAACAATTAACTCCAAAATTTACTCAAAAATAGAGGATTATGATCGCTGATGATGGATTTGGGAAATCCATGCAGCTTGGACACCTCACGAATGAACACCTTAATCACTGTGTGAGTTGTGCATGGATGCTTCAAAGAAATGAAATGGGGATATTTTGATAAGCAATCCACGACCACAAGTATCACATCAAATTCCTGAGAACGAGGCAAACTAGAGATGAAGTCTAAAGATATATCGTCCCAAATCACATGGAATAAAAATGGGTTGCAATAACCCAACAGGAGAAAAAGCTTGATGTTTATTTCTCTGACAAACATCACAATGACAAGTGCAGTTCATAATGGTGTTCTTAATCCCCTTCCAATAAAAGTTTACAACAATGGGCTTATATGTCTTAGTGAAACCCGAGTGTCCCCCTACCACAATAGCATGAAATTTTGCTAAGAGTACCAGAATCATAGCATAAGTCTTGGGCAACATCATGCTCTCTTTAAAGAAGATGAGTCCATCACATCGAACATATTGTGGCATTGAAGCTAGATCAACTTGAATTTGGGCAGACAATTTGCCAAGCTCTAGATCTTGTTGGACCTCGGTGTGAATGGTGGGGAAATCCACCCATATTGGGCTTATGGAAATTTCCCGTAACTCTCTTGAACCCACTTGACAAAAAAAAGCAGGCATATGCTTCCTACACCATTCTCCATTTCTCATACACCATTTTTACAAAGTGCATTTCCCATTATAGCCTTTAATTTAAAAATTCATTTATATAATTTTTTTAAAACTTTTCTTCTTCCCCCTCACCCTCAACGTTTTCTTCTTCCTTTTTCCTGAGCGCATTCCTCTCCGGCAAGCACCGCATTGACTTCTTTCTTCTTCCCTGTTCAACGACATTGGGTTTTCTTCCTCCTTCTTCTGACGTCCTTCTTTTTGGTCGTATTTTGGTGTTCACTCCGCCGCACTCGTGGATACTTGATTGGTGGTGGTTGTTTGTGCGTCTGGTGACCCTGGTGAGTGATTTCTTTCGCAATTCGTGCTTATGGTGATGTTTCGAGGGTGTTGCAGGTCGTTAATGGCGGAAACGGATCCGCTAATCCGTTGGGAAGTGTCGTACGGATTAAGCAATCCGTATGACAGTTGTATGCTTCTAAAATTGAAATTTTTAAAATTAAATGAATAATAATGAAGTATTGTTTAAATCTATGTGCCTGTGGGTGAAAATATATAGTTTCATGAGTTGATTTGATTATAAATGGACCATGCTTGTGAATGTCGCTTGTTGAAAAGATTTATAGGTTGGTTTTGATGAGAATTGAAGTTGATTATATGGTCCATTGTGCAAGGCAGGTGCAGAACCCATAAATAGTTTGATTTTGATTACAATTAGAATTGAGTATTTGGTATGCTTGTGTAGCGTTGTTTTCAAATCATTATTGGTTGGTTTTGATTAGGATTGGACTTGATTATTTGGTAAGGTTGTGAGTTGCACTTGTTCAACCCATTATAGGTTGGTTTGCATTAGTATTGGACTTCTTTGTTTGGTATGCTTGTGTAGCGTTGTTTTCAAATCATTATTGGTTGGTTTTGATTAGGATTGGACTTGATTATTTGGTAAGCTTGTGAGTTGCACTTGTTCAACCCATTATCGGTTGGTTTGCATTAGTATTGGACTTCGTTGTTTGGTATGCTTGTGTAGCGTTGTTTTGAAATCATTATTGGTTGGTTTTGATTAAGTTTGAAGTTGAGTATATGGTAAGGTTGTGAATTACAGTTGTTGATATGCTTATGAATTGGACTTCATTATTTGGTATGGTTGTGAATGACACTAGTATCCATTGATGTTGTTGTTGAAGCTCAAAAGCTGAAAAACACTGTGGATGCAGATTATGGCTAGGACGAGAGGAGGAGTGCGTCGGGCTGT
Source organism: Glycine tomentella (assembly GCA_007407185.1). NCBI lineage: Eukaryota > Viridiplantae > Streptophyta > Magnoliopsida > Fabales > Fabaceae > Glycine > Glycine tomentella. Next base: position 10,020 of record PYAF01000770.1, read on the forward strand.
TGGTCGAAGTCCCGATCGTTCTGCGGTTACACATGGTGGAGGTCATCCTGAAGATGCCCCTGAGCGGCGTAGGCCTACCGCATCTGTCCGTCGTCATAGGGCAGGTGTTGCTATTAATGATGATCCTCCTGTGCCTGAGCCTGATGCGGAGATTGCTGACCCGGTGATCGACGATATGGACACAGCTTGTGAATCTTTTCCCGGAGGGCCGGAAGATTCTGTGGTGCTTACCGATTTTGCCGAGCATGTGGCTCTACGAGTCTGGGCAGGAGAGGTATTGACATGTTCAACTACATAGTCCAACGTGAAAGTCATTTGGTTATCCATTAATGATTTACCTTGAATGATGTCTTCAATGCAGGAACGTCCAGAGTTGAAGCTTGCTTCCCATGGCCGTAAGGTCATTAAATTCGGGAAGCCTGTACTTGAGATTGAAGGTTTTATCGCAGTTACTGGCCTGACTCCATTGATTGGATGCTCAGTGGAGACTGGAGACAGGGGGTTACTATCCGCATTTGTTGAGCGATGGCACCCCGAGACATGTTCATTTCATCTGCCTGTGGGAGAGATGACACTGACGCTGGATGACGTATCATCACTGCTGCATCTCCCTGTTATGGGCACATTCGACACGTACGAGCAGTTAGACATCGAAGAGGCGATCAGGTTGTTGGTAGAGCTACTCGATGTTACTGTAGAGGAGGCATCCGCTGAGATGACACAGTGTCACGGTGCTTATGTTAGGCTATCATGGCTCCGGGATTTGTATTATGCGAAGGTGGAGTCGAGACAGTGGATACTGGCCGCCAGGGCATATCTACTTCACCTTGTTGGATGCACGTTGTTTGCCAACAAGAGTGCCACACATATAGTTGTGGCATTCTTAGAGGCTTTTAGAGACTTAGACCGGTCTGCGGGTCTTGCATGGGGTGTGGGTGCTCTTGTCCACATGTATGACAACCTGAGCTACACATGTAAGCACCATTGGAAACATCTTGCCGGCTACATATCTCTGTTACAGGTAATTACCTTGTTTGATGTGTCTAATTATCAGAGTTTATTGGTTGCGGATGTGTTGTTTGCATTGTTTCCTGACTTGTATTGTTTTAAATTTGTAGTGCTGGATATACGAGCATTTTCCTAGTATAGGAAATGAGGTTGCAGATGAGCAGTACGATGAGAGGCAACCTCGTGCCTGCAGGTGAAAGAGCGCGAAGGCCTTACCGGTGTCAACCTATCGTAAACGTATAGATAGGTTGACATCGTCTGATGTATGTTGGACACCATATGGGGAGCACCGTGTCCACAGGGAGTATGAGGTCATCTCCATGTATTCTGGATTCCTCAGATAGGGTCCTCATCTGACTAGGTACTTGCCGGAGAGGGTGGTCAGGCAGTTTGGGTATGTTCAGCAAATTCCACCCCTGCCATCCTCAGATGTTCCTTCCATTGAAGACCTCGAAGATAGGTGGACCCACTTCCTAGACTACCTGGTGCCCACCGGAGAGTTGGTTGATTATCCAGGTCACTATGGTGCTGCATACATGTGGTGGTTCTTCCGCATTTCCCACCCATTCATGACCCCATCTCGATATGAGGAGGCTTATGCCCAGATGCCACCAGTGCCTCAGCCTGCACCATCCCATCCTGCACCAGTCCAGACCCAGTCCCACACTGATGTCGATGAGCAGAGACCAGTGCATGCCGTGGTAAGACTTGTTTAAATTGTTTATTTGAAATTGAATTAACGTTTATTGACATGTTGCTAATCCATTGCTTAACCATTACAATTGTTTTTTTAGCATGTGTGCCAACGTGCTGCTGAGGGCCTCCAACATATGCTTGACATGAGGATGGTTACAGAAGGCACAGATGCATACTCCATGGTAGAGCAAATCTTGCATCAACTCCGAGGTGTGACTGACGATGGCATTGTGTACACCCGAGCTAGACGGACTGTCAGACCGCGGAGGAGGCCTTCCGGTCCTCGTTATTGACATTTATTTTATCAGTACCTTGACTTATTCGACATGACAGAAACCATGTAATTATTGTGTAGTTACTTATAACAGCAATGTATGGAACATGTTTTTAATCTACTTCACATTATATATCAATGAAGACATACATTTGCATTGTTAAACCAATGTCTATACATCTCCTAAATCAACATATTCTGTGCGCAACCGCATCGATTTAATATACAATTGCATTCGATCAATGTAATGATACGACCACTATTGAGCTTCGTGGGTACAGTGACTAGCCCACAAACATGCCGTCAAGGGTAAAGGACAATTGTCTGCCAAAGTAATCTGATCTAAACAAATTGCCACATAAATCATTAATCTTTCTACAAAATAAAATCTACGCATCAAAATGAAACACGTTATGTCTTACCTGAACAAAATGGTTTCCAAACACATGACCAATGCACAAAATCCGATGAACTCAAGGATCTCTAGGCGTTTGACTTCTTAGAGGGAAGAACGTCATACTTTGCTGCAGTGACAGGGATACTACAATCATGTTATATCTTGATGCAATTACATGACCCATATCTGTGATATCCATCCACTTATCCATTGTAACCTACAAATTATCAGTTAATCAAATATATTATATGCATGTTTGTGCAGAGTTAGGTTACCCCAATTCATGTGAAAGAAAAACGATTTAAACATACCTTCGACAATCCATCAACTAGTAGGGACCGTTTTAACATCTCAAACCTATGTATACCACCAAACAACGATACATATTGATCGGTCCATTGTGCAAGTTCTTTCAACAGATCATTGCGGATCAAAGACCAAGCGTCTTCATCGTAACCTATCAAGGCAGCAATTACTCGATATCCACAATTACCATCATCTTTTACATCAGTTATGTCAACAATAAATTTCTGCATGAATGGGTGAAATTGATCGAGCATTGGAACCGTCCGGTTTTTCATTAGAACATTGGAAGAGGAACTAGACTGTTTCGGGGTAGAACAACTATTTTGTACAAAGTGTAACTCATCCACATACTCGAAGTAAGACGGATCCCTTCTTGTAGATCGCTCATGCTTTCTGACGTTCTTCTTCTGAGCACCTTTTGTTTTGACCTTATCAGGGGGAGGACACATGGAATTCTTATCAGGGTATGCAATTTCAAACAGCTTTGACTTTAGTGTCATTTTTCCACACAAATCAAGTATCTCAAAACGGTTAGATATGACATCTATCTCATCCGTTATGCTTAGCGTGTATTCAGCTGCACCATTGTCCCAATAATTCAATGTCCGCCAAAACATATGAACAGTGGTAATTGGAATGCTCCCAATAACATACTTAGCCAGCTCACATGCACAAGGCAAACCACACGTTGTTCTCAAGACACATCCACAACGCGATGGGTTTTTTCCAGCATAATCCACCCGCTCATACTCTTCTGCAATTTGATTTAACGCATACTTGGACACCATGCCAATTAGTTTCCTGTATAACGTAACTTTAAAAACATGTCCAACCACATGTGTAGTTCTTTCCAAAGATGCCTTGATTTCGGTATGTTGCAAGGTGATCATATTGTTCATCGCATCCCAAACCGTGCACAAATCACCAACACTATTTTGTAGTAACCACTTTAAATTCCAATGGGCAGACTCAACCCTGCAAGGTATGATATGAAGATAGTTCATTTGACAGATTTGAAACGTATGCAAATGATGATATAAATGATAAATTAACCAACGTCTTAAGCGAAATTTACCTGTTTGTTGTTGTATTTCCAAAATGCATGACTTTGTTTGTCCATGCTGTGACAAATTTTTCTTTGTGAGGGTTCAACCAAGTGTCCTTCACGTAATCAATAAATGTTGGCCACGGAGCATATGCAATCTCAAACTTCATAAGACAATCATCAAATTTCTTCTCATTACCACAGTCAACAACACTTCCCCATGCATCCATGACATAATCCCACGCATTCTGCTGCCGAATATAAGTTTTACATTTAGCCTTCACATTCTTATCAATGTGAAACCTACACAATAAATTTGTTGCCTCTGGGAATACGGTTTCAACTGCACTCATGACTGCTAAATCTCTATCCGTAACAATCACCTTAGGGAAAAATTCACTTTTAAGAAAAATCCCTCTAAACCGTTGAA